>PVJI01011049.1:0-57725 GCA_004026765.1 Micronycteris hirsuta | reverse complement strand
ACCATGCTACCCAGGAGCATTTTAGGTTGAATTAAACTACTGCAGGTTATTTTAATAACCTAAAGTTCGTTTAATGTTAGTTGAACTAAAATGAATAGTATATTACACTTACACAATGCTTTATACTTCTGTTACTTTCTAAAAGGATTTAATATTGCAAAGAAAATGTGTTATAAAATCAAAGTATTTAGATGGGAAAAATAAATTACATTAAGGAATCTAAGTCACTTGGATATTGATTCTTATAAATGCAATGCTTCCAAATAATGTGTAGTCAGTAATCATGTACTATAAGTAGATATATTTTAAAGCAAATTTAATAATTTTGTTGATATTCCAATTTTCTTTGTTAATCAAAATATTTTTCCTTATCTATTTAGAGTTGGTAAATTTGATTTGTGATCTTAAAAACTTCTATTTTTCTTTCATAAAAAGGGCAAAACATTTTGCTAATTTTCAACTTTCAAGGGTCTAAAATCAGTTCAAGGCTCCAAACTGATAGTGTCACGAGGACACTCAATTTAGCCAATTGTTCCTCTCTGTTCCTCTCTAATGTTACCGAGAACTCATTGTCTTTTTTTTTTACATATAAAGAATGAAACAATAAGCCTAAAATATCAACTCATTGTGAACTCATAGGAAGAAAGCCTATTTTGATTGTTTATTTCTTGCTCTTACAGTTAACCTAACAAAGGATTTCTAGAAAGTTATGCCTGGCCTGCGGGACAGTGCCAGTGTGGTATAATGGGGAGACCACTAGGAGAGCATTTAGGAATCCAGATTCCAGGTCTGACTCCGACTTAAAGTCACATCATCTCCAGTCAATATCACTGAATTCCTCTGGATCTCAGCCTTATTTTCTGGAAAATAGAACGTGTGCTATATGAATGTCCTTCTCCATGACGATATGATTGTGCTTTAAGAGACAGAGAACACAGTCTACGGCCACACCGTTCTGAATGCACCCGATCTCATCTGATCTCGGAAGCTAAGCAGGGTCGGGCCTGATTGGTACTTGGATAGAAATGGAGAACACAATTCAAATACAAGAAATTTTTGTCTCATATGGTGTCTGATCTGGCATATAGTTTTCTCTATGAAAGCAAGTACTAAGTAAGCCAACGCCACCAACAGACCTTGTGTGAATTTAATAATATAGTTCTAATTATTTACTGTGTGCTTGTGTGTGCCGTTTATTCCCTGGCTACTATGAATAGGACTTGAAATACATTACTGCCTAATTTTTAGATTGCTACTCATTGGTAGCCATCACAGAACAAACACCACCAAAAGCATCAGTCCTGTATGTTTGACCCACACATGTGGGGCAAAGTTCTAGATTGGAGCCAGGAAGCATTCTCATTCCTGTTTTACAGATGGAGCTTCTGTTGCCAAGAGAGGTCGAGTTGCCCAGCGTTGAACAGAAGGTTAGGGACAGATACGGGCTGCAACACTGCTTGGAGACATGCACTGGGAGCTCCACTGAAGCTATGGGAAAACTGAGGCTTGCAGAGGTTAAAGAGTCTGCCACAAATTTCCCAGGCAGAAAGTGGTAGAGCCAGGATTTAAACCCAGGTCTGTTGACTCCAATGCTAATGTTCTTTTCATTACAACACAATTATAAAAGGAAGCATGTTAGATAAGTCCAATGCTCCGCCTTCTTTCATTTAATGAACAGTTGTAAAATAAATCACTTACTGTTTTACAACTTCCTTATTCACTTTCTCCTCCCTCTTTGGCTGTGCAGTCTCTCTGCTCTTCCACCTGAGTTAGCCGATCTCAAAAAGTCGGACTTATTCTCTTTTCTTTCCAGATAGGATGGTTTATAGAGCATTACACTTTCTTTTCATTATCTTTTTCTTTCTTTCCTTTTTTATTTTATTTTTTTTGCCAGTTCTCTCTTTTTTTGCTAAGAGTTCAAGGATTATCTTCCTTAATAATGCCAGGTCTTTTTGATGCGTTAGATTTAGGAGAACAGTTTCAACATAAGGATGAATTGACAAAAACTCTTTATTGAAGTAGGGAAACTTTGTTCCACTGCAAATAATCAAGACTTTAGACAACCCTCTTTGTTCGCAGTGTCCTGTGTTACATAGCAATTCTTTAATGATCCTTCTTCCTAGGAAGGCTTCCGTCTTCAAATGCCTTCTTTAGGGTTCACTATAGGTGCTTTAATATCTTGAGTACTTTATTTCTGCTCAATGAAAACGTTTTAGTTTTTTTTTTTTTTTCCTAGTTAGCACCGTTGGAAACCAGATGAAAGGCAGCTTGTCACTTTGCACTGATAGTTGGTCGAGATAAACTGACAAACACAAAGGTTACAGACATGATATTGTACAAGCTATACTAAGGTCACGTAACCAGAAATCCAATAATGGTGATTAGGGGAAAAATCAGCACAGATAATCTTCAGCTTCTAATGTTTGCCCTGAAAAGACTCAGTGCTAGCTTATTTCCTTTGCTGTTCATAAAAGAACCTTGTTCAGGTTTCTGAGCCCTTCATTGTCATGAAATCAGTCGTTTGAATCAAAGTCCTTAAGGATATTTTGCACGCTGAGAGCACTGCTTTGAAAGGTGTCTCATTATCCTATACATCTGATAGCTTACCCAGCATGCCCTATGACTTGACAAGTTATTTTCTACCTTCAACCACATAAGAAAACTCTGCAACATAAATACTGCATTATAAGAAATATTGAACTCACTTCTTAGCCTACACATTATTCTATTGAACAAGAACCACTAAGGGGTGCAGTAAAACATTGTGGTTGAAAGGATGGGTTTGCAAAGTCTCTCAGGCCCAGGTTAAATCCAAGACTGACCACCTTCTACCTCGGTGACCTTCACTAGTCACCTAACTACCCTGTGGCTTAGTTTCTTCATCTGTAAAATGAGGTAAATGTACCCACCTCATAGGTGGATGTGATCATCTTTTTTCTTTTTTTCTAAATAATAACAATGATTAGCACCACCCTATGCACAGGTGGTTTACTGAAAACAAAAACAAACAATATCAGTTGTGTAAGGGGCATTGTGAGGCTTATTGTCTAGGTTACTATAAAGATTAAGTAATAGACGTAAAGTATCTAGCACTTGATAAGTGTTCCATAAACAATTAGGAACTGGCTTCAAGCCAATTTACATGCACAACTCTTAGGTTCTTTATGGTAGATTATGTAGCCACCAGATCACATTGAAAGCAAATTTTAGACCAAATTCTGTACCACATATAGACCAAAATACTGACAAATACATACAACTCAAAATACTCTTTAAAGCTTGATAAATTTCCAGCTCATGGTACATTTAAGTGCTGCCATTAACACTGCGCGTGAAATATTCACTCAAAACAAACTCATCAATAGAAATCTTCCCACACCAATGGCTGGACCCAGTCTGTTTAGGGTTCAAGTCTCAAGCATCATTGTTACTGATAAAGACCACTCCTTGAATTCTTATTCTGTGTTTATACATATGTCTCTAAAACAATTTTAGCCAATGCATATATCTAAAGAGTTTTAATTTTACCAAGGAGAGCTTTTTCTTCATATTTCATGATGGTGCTCAATAAGTTTCCATTTTCTCCTTTAAAAAATTCTGTAATCACAGAGTACGCTATTACCTACCACTCTTATTTCTAACATATTTCCAACTCTATGACTAAGCTAGCTCTGGATGATAGATATCTGGATGAAAGAAGTGCTTACATTAGTATCTTCTCGAGCATGGAACTTCTAGTGAGAACGTTAACTGGCCAGCTCTGGACTGAAATTCTTGATGCTACCAGCATCTGGATGTATCCTCAGTCAAATATCATATACACAGTACCACAGTGCAGATTTTAAGGTGAATGAGGGTATCATAGCAATAATCTAAGTATGTATTATTTATAAATGACAAACAAAATAAATGTTTGAAAACCAGTGGTTATGACAATGATCACTTTATTTTCATCTACTGTCTCACCTTGGCTGCTATCTTCAGAATGAGAAAGCCAGTATCTGGGATTTGCCAGGGAGCCTCCACAGCACGGAACATCATCTTTGAATGAAAACAGAATAAAGCAAAGGAAGGCGGGTAAGGGTGGCTGGTGCATGCGGCTAAGGATAACAATGTCTAGGAATTCTAAGTTGGAATCTCTAAATTCTGAAAACTAACTCTTCCCTCAAGGCATTCCCTCCAGAGTAGGTTGAAAACTGGTCAAGATTCCCAAAACTTTTAAAGATGGATTAATAGCAAACACTCAGTGTCTAGCTGAGGGAAAACGCTGACAATGAGGTACATTGTTAACAAATGTCTTTTATCCAAACTTGATAAGTGGTCTGATGACGCTGAAGGGAGACTAGAAAAATCTGCTACTTGTCTAAGCAAGTTGCACATGCACTAAAAAAAAATAAACAAATAAATAAAAGTATCTATAATGCTTATTTCAGACTATGGAAGCCACAATATAAAGGTATTTGGTCCCTAGTTGCCTTACTGTCAAATTCATTTTTCATCACCCACCACACCCCCTCAAAAAAGAGAAAGAAAAAAGAAAGTCCCAAATAGACAGCTGCTCTGCCATTCCGTGTTTCTAATTTTTAAAGAACAGAGAGCCAGGGGAGTCGCACTACATCTTGTCACAGAGATTTACAAAACAGTATATTTGTCTGTCTCTACACTCTTTATTAACTATGCCATTCAAGAGTTGTACAGAACAAACTTGGCAATTAGGAAATAAACCATGTTCTAGAAAGTTCTCGTTTAAATGATTCATTAGAGAGGATGAATTTCAAAGTAGAATATAAAAAAGAACGTTGCCCCAGTTGAGGTCACAAACCTCTTTTAAAATCGGATAACTGAGGAGAATAACATCAGCGCCAAGAACACCAATCTAAATCAATTTATCTTATAGACATAAAAGTTATGAGATATAGATGAAAGCCATAACCAGGAAAAATACAAAAATATGTACAATTAAGTAATATATTTTTAAAATGTGATGAAGAAAAGGGATCCATTGCAAAACATATAAACGTTGTATTATTTCATGTTGAGAATCGAAACTATACATATTCAACAGTCTCCTATATTCTGAGAATATAGAATATCAAAAAGCATATTCCCAGAATACATATCATTTGGAAAATCAATTATACCTTTTGCTATTCTCTAGAAATTCTTCTCTGAATACTCTTAAAGTCATTGTCTTATTAATACTAAATCACTCTTTACTATAAGCAAGGGTGGAATATTTACTCCTTAACCTTGATTCCTTGGATAGAGTACTTCTGGACTAGCTGGAAAGTGTTTCAAAAATCAATTCTGGAAATGCAGGTTCTACCTCTCATTCAAATTAGCCCTTCTGAGGCCTCAGTTTCCTCATCTGTAGATTAATTGTGTAAAGTATATATTATCAAAATTCTCCTCTAGTTTATGCCCTGGCTGGTGTAGCTCAGTGGATTGAGTGCGGGCTGGGAACCAGAGGGTCCTGGTTCGATTCCCAGTCAGGGCACATGCCTGGGTTGCGGGCCAGGTCCCCATGAGGGCCATGTGAGAGGCAACCGTACATTGCTGTTTCTCTCCCTCTCTTTCTCCCTCCCTTCCCTTCTCTCTAAAAATAAATAAAAATAAAAAATCTTTAAAAAAAAATTCTCCTCTAGTTTTAAAACCTATGTGTTGTGAAATAACTCTTTCTGAAACCTCTAAGGATTATGATGACATAAACAAAAATGTTTACATTAATTAAATGAAATAATTGTGCTTTTTATTAAAAATGATTTTGAGTCAAAATATACTTATTAAACTTCTAGTAGAAAAAAAAGAATGTGAAAACATAGGTAACTTTTATCAAGCTATGCATAGTCTCTCTACCACGTTCCCATCAAATTCCCACAGTTCCCTTTATTCTTTCACTCAACACATTTTGAGCAATATTCTTCTCTCTTTCACTGAGTAAAAGCTCCTGTATTATAAATCAATTTTCCCATTAACTGTACACCTAATTAAAGCAGTAAGGAATGAATAACTATTTGCTTCAAAGAGGAATGTTATTTGAAGCAGGATTTGAATGATAAAAAGGAGATTTCAGGCAGAAAATAGAGGCAAAGCTACTCCATGCTAAAGAACAATGCGAACACAGGAATGAAGGGGGCAAAGAGAGATGTCGAGAAGTCCAACGTGGCTTGTTGGAAGGAAGTGCCTAGTACAATAGATGAGTCTAGAGAATTATAAGTGTTGTGGCCAAATTGTGAGGAGTTTGGATTTTATTTTCTAGGTACAGAGAGGTAAAATACATTTGTCAGTCAGTGAAGTACTATGACTAGGTTTGTAGAGATGCTTCTGCTAATATTAGCAGATGCCAAATGGACTGAGTGAGAGAGGACCACAGACAGGAAGACCATTGGTGCACTGGTTAAAGTAGTTTAAGTGAGATTCATGAGACTGTGAAGTAGGGCAGTGATAAAAGAAATAAATAGGTTTTAGGGGAAATTATTAATGTCATCTGGAGGTATTCAGGTACAAGAGATTTGTAAAATGAGTTAGTTAATGAATACCTACTATGAGTTATTTCTGCAGAGTCAAATTAATAGTTATTTTTGTCCTCACCCAAGGACATTTTTTCATTGTCTCAGAGACAGAGGAAAGCAGAGATAGGAAAATCAATGCAAGAGAGAAGCATCAATTGGTTTCCTCCCACACACTCTGAATTGGGATTAAACCCACAATCTTTCGGTTATGGGACGTTCCAACCAACTGAGCCACACTGGCCAGGGCTCAAATTAATAGTTTTGAATGTAACAGGAAATTTCTTCTCTAAGATCCACTGGATTTCTTTTCATTCCAGCTCTTCCTAGATTGTTTAAGTTTATTTCTTTAGAATGTTTTGATAATTTCACATGCCATTGGGTCATGACGGCTAATACCTCCTCGATCATTTGATAGACATGCAGTATAATGATCTATTTCTTTTTTGTCAATTAAATTCTATCTGACAAGTGATCAATATCTATTTATAACACTAAATAGAACATTCTGAGTTAATATTATGAACATTTCTAGAATTTCACAAAATAGTTTTAAAAATATCTCTAATAGGTATCACAGAGGCTCAACTTTCTTCAGAAATGTAATTATTTATTGTTGATTTTTTACATTAGGATTATGATTAATTTTTAGGTAGTGTAAAAATGCAAAAAAAGGCTGACTAGCAATAATTTAAGCATTTACTATCTTTGGCAGTATTTGCTAATCTTATTCCATAATTTTAAAAACTGAACTAAACAATTGGGTTTTCTGGTATTCTCTGAATACTAGAAAACTTGGGTTATTCAAAGAAAACTGTGAACTGATGTCTTTCATTATTTTTAAGGATGATAACACCATACAACTATAGGATAAAGAAAGCTTGATTCTTTTATAGCTTGGCAACACCATAGGAGAGAAGTAATCTTTCCAATTACCTTTAGCAGATGAACCCACAGTGGCGCAGCCCCAGAGGTATATCTGTCCCTCACCAATCAGGTGACTAGATGGGCCTGGATCCTAAGTCCACCCCTACAGTTGGGGCCACCGGAACCCTGTGAATGACTAACACTCCTGGAAGACATGGAGTGTGAATTTTACAAAAGAAAGTGGGGTGCTGGTCGAGGAGGAAGGACAGGAAAGTGTACTGGGCAGATAAGAGTCCTTACCGCAGACCAGGAGCCTGTATTAGATCATGTTTTTTCCACTTACCGTCTGAGGGATCTTAAATAACCTTACCTTGTTGGTCTTCAGTTTTTTTATTTATAAAATAGAAAAATGATCTCCCTTACATGATTGTTATGAGAAGTTAGTGACATAGTATAAACTAAGGACCAAACTCAATTCCTGACTCATGTTGGGCATCAGTAACCTAATCAGAAAAATATTTGAGAGATTTACTGCATTCTATGTCTGCTGTACTGGTCACTGAAGATAAACTAATGAGTGAACATAGTTGTAGTCAGTAACTTTAATCAAATTGTCACACAAAGAAATGTCAAGCTGCCACTGTTTTGTAAGTACTACAAAAGAGAGGAAACTCGTATTTATGTTTATAATAAGAAGTTGACTGAATCAGAGGTTAGAGAAAGCCTGCCTGAGGAAGGAAATGTACCGCACATTGGATTGAGATCTCAAGAATGAGAAGATCTTTGCTAGGCAAAGAGGGGAGGGCTGAACACTGTGGTGTAAGCAGAGGCAGAAGGAAGGGTAATGCAAATGTTTTGAAATGGCAGGGAAATACGAGGAACAGAAAGAAGGCCTTTGCCTCTAAAGCAGGGTCTCAGGGTCTGAATTCACTCTGGAGCAGCAGCCAGGGGCCAGAACCTTTAAGCCTTGAAGCCTCTGTGAAGGTATTTTCTTCTTTACCCCAGGGGCAATGGCAAGCCACCTGTTTTCGGCAGAGGAGATAATGATCGAAGAGTGATTTTTTTCCGTCTCCTTTTCCGCCTTCCCCAAAGATGGGAATGGATGGCCCCCCTCTGGTCTGGCCTAGTCAGACAATACGGGCTTTAGTTTGGGGTGCTGTTTTTGTAAGAAAAGTAGAGAAAACAGCATGTTTTTCTGACAAAGGGCAGCCACAAGGTGGTGAAGATAAGTTTCATGTGCACAAAATAAGACTTAGAAGATGTATTTACCAAACCAAATCTGTTCCTTAACAACAGCAACGTTAAAGCTTTTCTTAAAACAAAAAACAGCTATTTAACAAATAGACTGATCAAAAACAGCATGGTGGACAAACAGGCATTGAAAGTTATTCAAGGAAAGCCTAGATAATCATGGAGAGACTTTCCGCTCTATCAAATGTTGAACTCTTTACACCCTATCACGGGGGCCTACTTTTTCTAAAGGAAAAAATTCCCCATGTCTCCTTCCGACTTGGAGCATAGTTTGCCTCTCGTTCATTTTTGAGTAGCTCCTGTTTTTTTCTCCTAAGGAACAGGATTCTGGCCTGTGTCTCCTCTCAAAGGCCTACCTTAAAGAGAAATCTCAGTCTTTCTGACCCACTTTTGACTTTCCCATGAGCTTGCCTACTACCTTTGATTTGCATACTAACTCTTTCTAATCCCTTTGACATGTTTTTTTATTCTCTTGACCTGATTTCAAGTAACATGATCATATAGCAACTGCAATGCAGCAGTATGAAATAAATAACAGATATACAGTTATTATTTTTAATATATTTTATTGATTATGCTATTACAGATGCCCCAATTTTCTCTCTCCTTTATTCTCCTCTGCCCTGCACCCCCCTCCCCTCCCACCAGCATTCTCTCACCTTAGTTCATGTCCATGGGTTGTACATGTAAGTTCTTTGGCTTCATCATTTCCTATACTATTCTTAACCTCCCCCTGTCTATTTTGTACCTACCATTTATGCTTCTTATTCCCTGTACATTTTCCCCCTCTTTCCCCCTCCTACTCCCCACTGATAATCCTCCATGTGATCTCCATTTCCATGATTCTGTTCCTGTTCTAGTTGTTTGCTTAGTTTGGTCTTGTTTTTGTTTAGGTACAGTCGTTGATAGTTGTGAGTTTGTTGTCATTTTACTGTTCATATTTTTATCTTCTTTTTCTTAGATAAGTCCCTTTAACATTTCATATACTAAGGGCTTGGCGATGATGAATTTTACCTTATCTGAGGAGCACTTTATCTGCCCTTCCATTCTAAATGAAAGCTTTTCTGGATAGAGTAATCTTGGATATAGTCCTGCCTTTCAAGGCTTTGAATACTTCTTTCCAGCCCCTTTTTGTCTGTAAGGTTTCTTTCAAGAAATCAGCTAATGATCTTATGGGAACTCCTTTGTAGGTAACTGTCTTCTATTCTCTTGCTGCTTTTAAGATTCTCTCCTCTTTACTCTTGGATAATGTAATTATGATGTGCCTTGGTGTGTGCTTCCTTGGGTCCAACTTCTTTGGGACTCTGAGCTTCCTGGACTTCCTGGAAGTTTATTTCCTTTGCCAGATGGGGGATATTCTCCTTCATTATGTTTTCAAATAAGTTTTCAATTTCTTGTTCTTCCTCTTCTCCTCTGGCACCCCTATGATTCAGATGTTGGAATGTTTAAAGCTGTCCCAGAGGTTCCTGAGCCTCTCCTCATTTTTTTGAGTTCTTGTTTCTTCATTCTGTTCTGTTTGAATGTTTATTTCTTCCTTCTGGTCCAGACCGTTGATTTGAGTCCTGGTTTCCTTCCCATCACTGTTGGTTCCCCATATATTTTCCTTTATTTCACTTGGCATAGCCTTCACTTTTTCCTCTATTTTGTGACAATACTCAACCATTTCTGTGAGCATCCTGATTACCAGTGTTTAGAACTCTGAATCTGATAGGTTGGCTATCTCTTCATCATTTAGTTCTATTTTTGGAGCTTTGATCTGTTCTTTCATTTGGGCCTTTTTATTTTGTCTTGAGTTATACTGATTAATAAAGTTATATAGGTTTCGGGTGTGTAATTCTATAATACATCATCTCTGTATTGTATCGTGTGTTCACAAACCTAGGCCATGTGTCTTTCCTTTACCGTTTATCCCCCTTTACCCTCTCTTGCCTCCTGTCACCCTCTGGTAATGAGCGTACTGTTGTCAGTCTGTGAGGCTTTTTTTTTTTTTTTTGCTTAATCCCTTCACCGTTTTCAACCAGCCCCCCAACCCTACCCTCTGATAGCTGAGTCTGTTTCTATTTTATTTATTAGTTTATGTTGTTCATTAGATTCTATATATAAACAAAATCATATGGTATTTTTCTTTCTCTGATTGGTTTATTCAATTTAGCATAATACTGTCCAGGTCCATCCATGCTGTTGCAAAAGGTAAAATTTTCTTCTTATGGCTAAGTAATATTCCATCGTGTAAATGTAATGCAGCTTTTCTATCCACTTATCTACTGATGGACATTAGGGCTGCTTCCAAATCTTGGCTATTGTAAGTAATGCTGCAATGAACATAGGGGTACTCACATTCTTTTGAATAATGTTTTGGATTTCTTCAGATAAATTTCCAGAAGTGGAATTATTGAATCATAAGGCAGTTCCATTTTTAATTTTTTGAGGTAACTCCATACTGCTTTCTACAGTGGCTGTATTAATCTGCATTTCCCACCAAGAGTACACAAGCATTCCCTTTTCTCCACATCCTCGCTAGCACTTTTCTTGTTGATTTATTGATGGTGACCATTCCGACAGATGCAAAGTGATACCTCAATGTGGTATTAATATTAATTTCTTTGATAATTAATTATGTTGGGTATATTTTCATATGTCTATTAGCCATCTTTATGTCCTCTTTGGATAAGTGTCTATTCAGATCCTTTGATCGTTTTTTAATTGGGTTGTTTGTCTTCCTGGTGTTGAGTTTTATAAGTTCTTTATAAATTTTGGATATTAACCCCTTATCCGATGTACTGGCAAATATATTCTCCCATTCAGTAGATTGTCTTCATTTTGTTGATGATTTGTGTTCTTTGCTGTGCAAAACTTTATAGTTTGATGTAGTCCCATTTGTTTACTTTTTCTTTTGTTTCCCTTTCCTGAGGCAATATATCAGAAAAAAAATATTACTGAGAGAACTATCCAAGACTTACTGCTTGTATTTTCTAATAGGGTTTTTATGGTTTCAAGTCTAACATTTAAATCTTTAATCCATTTTGAGTTTATTTTTGTGTTTTGTTTAAGAAAGTGGTATAATTTGGGGGTTTTTTTGCACATATCTGTCCAATTTCCTAACACCGCTTATTGAAAAGACTGTCTTTGTTGTATGTTCTTGCCTCCTTTGTCAAATATAAATTCATGAAAAAGGTGTGCGTTCATTTCTGGACTCTCTATTCTATTCCATCGATCAGTATGTCTGTTTTTATGCAAGAACCTTATGCTTTTTGGATATCCATGGCCTTGTAGTCTAGTTTGATATCAGATAGCATAATTCCTCCAATTTTGCTTTTCTTTCATAAGATTATTATGGCTATTTTCATATATGGTGGTTCCACATAAATTTTTGGAATATTTATTCTAATTCTGTGAAATATATGTTATTTGGTATCTTGATAGGGATTGCACTGAATCTGTACATTGCTTTGGGTAGTATGGACATTTTAATGATGTTAATTCTTCCTACTCATAAACAGGGTATACGCTTCCCCTTATTTGTGTTTTCTTCAATTTCCTTTTTCAGTGTCTTATACACTGAATACAGGTCTTTTACATCATTTGTTAAATTTGTTCCTAGGTATTTTATTATTTTTGAAATAATGAAATAATTATTTTTGAAGTTATTTATGTGGTGCAGCATGTTTATTGATTTATGGGTACTGTACCAACCTTGCATCCCCAGAATAAATCCCACCTGTTCATGGTGTGTGATCTTTTTAATATATTGCTGGATCTGGGTTGTTAGTGTTTTGTTGAGAATTCTAGCATCTATGTGTATTTCTATGTGCATATAGAAATATTGGTTTATAGTTTTCTTTCTTTGTAATGTCTTTATCTGCTTTTGGAATTAGAATAATGCCGCCCTTGTAAAATGAGCTTAGTAGTCTTCCCTTCTCCAATTTTTTGTTATAGTTGGAGAAGGATAGGTGTTAGTTCTTTGAATGTTTGGTAAAATTCTCCTGTGAAGTCATCCATTACAAGACTTTTGTTTGTTGAGAGTTTTTGACTACTACTTCAATTTCAGTAGTTGTAATCTGTCTATTCACATTCTCTGATTCTTCCTGATTGAGTTTTAGATGATTGTATAGTTATAGGAATTTGTCAATTTTGTCCAGATTGTCCAGTTTGTTGGCATATAGGTGTTTGTAATATTTTCTTACAATCCTAAGTGTTTTTGTGGAGCCAGTTGTTTCTTCTCTTCTTTCATTTTTTTTTAAATTTCCTTCTTTTATTTTTTTTTAAGAATTTTTTTTAAAGATTTTATTTATTTATTTTCAGAGAGAGGATAAGGGAGGGAGAAAGAGCAATGTATGGTTGCCTCTCACATGGCCCTCACTGGGGACCTGGCCTGCAACCAAGGCATGTGCCCCGACTGGGAATCGAACCTGGACCCTCTGGTTCCCAGCCCGCACTCAATCCACTGAGCTACACCAGCCGGGGCTCTTCTTTCATTTTTTATTTTATTTTTTTGTGTCATTCCTCTTTTTTTCTTGATGAGCCTGGTTAAAGATTTGTCAATCTCATTTATTTTTTCAAAGAACTACTTCTTGGTGTCATTGATCTTTCGTATTTTTTTAGACTCTATTTTGTTTATTTCTTCTCTGATTTTTGTTATTTCCTTCCTTCTATTCACTTTGGACTTTATTGGTTGTTCTTTTCCAAGTTCCTTTAAGTGTAAAGTGAGATTGGTTGGTTAAGCTTTTTCTTGTTTCTTGAGGTAGGCTTGTAATGCTATGAATTTCCCTCTCAAGAATGTTTTTACTGTGTCCTACAGATTTTGGGCTGTTGTGTTCTCATTTTCATTTGTTTCAAGGTATCTTTTGATTTCTTCTTTGATGTCTTTTTTGACTCATTCATTGTTTAGTAACATGTTATTTAGCCTCCATGTTGTGTGTTTTTCTTGTGATTGATTTTTAGTTTTATACCATTATGGCCAGAGAAGATGCTGGATATGAGTTAATCTCCTTAAATTTATTGAGATTGTTTTGTGTCATAATATGTGGTCTATGCTAGAAAATGTTCCAGGTGCACCTGAAGATATCCATTAAATCCATCTCATCTAGTGTGTCATTTAATGATGTTTTCTTATTGATTTTGTTTGAAAGTTCTACCCATTGATGTCAATGGTGTGTTAAAGCCCCCTACTATAACTGTGTTACTGTCAATCTCTCCCTTTATGTCCATCAATATTTGTTTTATATATTTAAATGCTCCTATGTTGAGTGCATAAATGTTTACTAGGGTTATATTCTCTTGTTAAATTGTTCCCTTTACCATTATGTAGTGCCCTTCTTTGTCTCTTACTATAGCCTTTGTTTTAAAGTCTGCTTTATTAGATATAAGTATTGCTATTCCAGTTTTTTTTATTCCCCTTTGCATGAAATATCATTTCCCATCGTTCTACTTCTACTCTGCGTGTATCTTTCCTCTGGTGGGTCTCTTGAAGACAACATATATGTTGATCTTGTTTTCTTAACCATTAAGCTATCCTATGTTCTTTGATTTGTACATTTAAGTATTTACATTTTAAGTAATTATTGGTACTTACATATTTATTGTCAGTTATGTATTTATTGTCATTTTATTCTTTATAACTATGTCCCTTCTTCTCCTCCTCCTCCTTCTCCTTCTTCTTCTTTTCTCCCTTTAACATTTCTTGTAATACTAGTGTGGTAATAATCACTCCTTTAGCTTTTTCTTGTCTGGGAATCTCTGTATTTATCCTGCACATTTATTTATTTATGTTTTCTTTCTTCTTTTATTTACTTTATTTTTAATTTATTCTATTACAGTTGTCCCATTTTCCTTGTTGCCCCCCTCTACCCAGCCCACCACTCTCACCCACAGTCAATCCCCTCTCCATGGTCCATGTTCACAAGTCATTCATGCATGTTCTCTGACTAGTCCCTTCCCCTTCCTTCTACGATTCTCCCCTTTCTCCTCCCCTCCTACAGCTGTCTGTTCCATGTTTCCATGTCTCTGTTTCTAAATTTCTGTTTAGTTTATTTTGTTCATTAGATTCCAGTTATAAGTGAGATCATATGGCATTTGTCTTTCACTTAATGGCTTATTTCACTTAGCATAATAGTATCCAATACTATCCATGTTGTCACAAACAGTAGGACTTCCTTCTTTCTTTCTGCTGTGCAATATTCCATTGTGCAAATGTACCAGAAACTTTTTTATTTGATGTAGCCCTATTTCTTTATTTTTACCTTTACTTCCCTTGCCTTAGGAAATATATCAGCAAAAATATCACTGCATGGGATGTCTGAAATTTTATTGCCTATGTTTTCCACTAGGACTTTTACAATATCATGACTTATATTTACATCTTTTATCTTTTTTTTTTTTTAGTTTATTCTGGTATATGGTGTGAGTTGGTGGTCTAGTTTCATTTTTTTTTTGCATGTACCAGTCCAGTTTTCCTAACACCATTTATCAAAGAGACTATTTTTACTCCATTGTATGCTCATGTCCTCTTTGTCGAATATTAATTGACCATAGAGATATGGGTTTATTTCTGGGCTCTCTATTTTGTTCCATTGATTTTATGTTTCTGTTCTTAGGCCAGTATCACACTGTTTTGATTACAGTGTCCTTGTAGTATAGTTTAATATCGGGTTTTGTGATCCCTCTAAACTAGTTTTTCTTCCTCAGGATTGCTGAGGCTAGTCATTGTCTTTTTTAGTTCCATATAAATTTTTGAAATATTTCTTCTAGATCTGAGAAATATGCCATTGGTATTTTAAGAGGAATTGTATTGAATCTATAGATTGCTTTGGGTAGTACAGACATTTTAGTGATATTAATTCTTCCAATCAATGAATATGGTATATCCTTCCATTTATTTGTATCTTCCTTAATTTCTTTCTTCAGTGTTCTGTATTTTTCTGAGTACAGGTCTTTTGTCTCCTTGGTTAAGTTTATTCCTAGGTACTTTATTTTTCTTATTGCTATAGTAAATGGGATATTTTTCTTAGTTTCTCTTTCTGATAATTTATTGTTGGTGTACAAGAATGCCATCAGTTTCTGAATATTGACTTCCTATCCTACTACTTTGGCGAATTCATTTATTAGAATAGTTTTTGGTGGAGACTATAGGGTTTTCTATGTACACTATCATGTTTTCTGCAAATAATGAGTTTTACTTCCTCTTTTCCAATTTAGATGCCTTTTATTTATTTATTTGTCTAATTGTTGTGTCTAGAACTTCCAACACTCTGTTGAATAAGGGTGGTGAAAGAGGGCTCCCTTATCTTGTTCCTGATCTTAGGGTAACATTTTTAGTTTTTGCCTGTTGAGTGTGATGTTGGCTGTAGGTTTCTCATATATGGCCTTTATTGTATTGAGATATGCCCCTTCTATTCCAACTTTGCTGAGTGTTTTTATCATAAATGGGTGCTAGATTTTATCAAATGCTTTTTTAGCATCTATTGATATGATCATGTGACTTTTGTCTTTCATTATTTCTCCTTCAAATTTAAATGATCTTCTTGCTTGGTAAAGTTGCCTTGGTTGTAGGTCCTTGCTTTTCATTACTTTGAATATTTCACATCAGTCTCTTCTGGACTGAACTGTTTCTGTTGTGAAATCAGGTAACAATCTAATGGGAGCTCCCTTACAAGTAATTAGCTGTCTTTCTCTTGCTACTTTTAAGATTGTCTTCTTGTTTTTTTACCTTTGCCATTTTAATTATGATGTGCATTGGTGTGGGCCCCTTTGGATTTCTTTGGATTTCTTTGGATATCTTGTTGGGATTCTCTGTTGTTCCTGGACTTTGTTCTTTTCAGTCACTATTTCTTCAAATAGGTTCTTGATTCCTTTTTCTTTCTCTTTCTGGTATACCTATGCTGTGGATATTTTTATACATCATGTTGTCCCCAAGGTCCCTTAAACTATCTTCATTTCTTTTAATTCTTTTTTGTTTTTGCTGCTCTGATTGGATGTTTTCTTCTGCTTGTCTTCCAATCCTCTGTTTATTCTTTCTAATCTAGTTTTTATTTCAGATACTGTATTCTTCACTTTTGACTAGTTCTTTTTCATGGTTTCTATGTCTTTTTTTTTAATTTTTTTTTTTTTTTATTTTTAGAGAGGGGGAAGGGAGGGAGGAAGAGAGGGAGAGAAACAGCAATGTATGGTTGCCTCTCACATGGTCCTCACTAGGGACCTGGCCCACAACCCAGGCATGTGCCCTGACTGGGAATCGAACCGGGACCCTCTGGTTCCCAGCCTGCGCTCAATCCATTGAGCTACACCAGCCAGGGCTCTATGTCCTTTTTTATGTTAGTTATCTCTTTGGTTAAATTCTCATTGATTTCATCCATTCTTCTCCTAAATTTCTTGAGCATCTTATAACCATTGTTTTGAATTCTACTTCTGGTAAACTGCTTGCCTTCATTTCACTTACTCCTTTTTTTCTTTTCCTTTTTCCTGGAGGTTTCTCATGTTCTTTCATTTGGGACATGTTTCTTTGCCTTCTCATTTTGGCCATTTCTTTGTGTTTGTTTCTATGTGTTATATAGATCTGCTATGACTCCCGGTCTTGGAAAGGTGGCCTCACGTAGTAGGTATACTGTAATATCCCATGACCCAGTCTTCTTGGTCACCTGCACTTGTCCAGTAATGTCCTTTGTGTTGGTTATGCGGGCCATTCTTTTGTAATTGAGACTTGATGCTACTGACCCATTTGTGTGTGGGATCAAAACTCAGGCTGGCCAATTATGAGATTCAATCCCAACCACAGTGTATGAGAAGCTGTACAGGTACCGACTACTCAGAGCGCAATTTATCTCAGCACGTTCTGGTGTCTGCTGAGATCTCTGTTTGGATACACCATTTGTGAAGCTAATTGGATCCATCTCTGATGTTGCCTGAAGGTAGACACTGGGTGTGATGGTTCTGGGGCCTCTTGGGAAGGACTGTAGTGCAAGTCAATGTCAGACACTGTCTGTGACTGGCCCTGGGAATCTGTTTGGAGTTACAAAGTGATCCACAGTTTGTTGCTGCCTGTAATGAGGAAGATCAAACTGTACACCAAAGCATGCTTTTACCAGCACTGTCGTAAGGACAGGTCAACAAAAGACCTAAGAACCTTGAAGTCCACCTCTGACTACCTCCATCTGCCAGCTGCCTGTTAGGCTCAGTCACTGAATAGCTTCTGGCAGTATTTGAGTTGCATGCAATAGGTTCTAAGTGAGTTACCAGGTAGGGACTGAGAGGTGATTTCCAGATCTATACAGTTCAATCTTGATGCTAGTGCTGAGTCTGAGGCCACTCAGCAAATGTCCTAGGGTATATCAAGTCTAGCTGCCATGTGCTGGGTGCTCACATACCTTTGTGGTGGGGAGGGGTCTCAGGGAGTCATCAGGGTGAGGCCAGCAGAGTTTTTTAGGACCTAACAGAACAAAATTTGGCCATGTGAAGGGAAGGCTCCGCACCATTTGGGCATGTAAAGGAAACATTTCCCATCTTAAAGCCATACAACTCAGTCTGTCCCAGATTCTGACAGGAGCCTGATCTCAGCAGGGTGGGAACACTGGTATTCGAGAGAGGGGAGAGTGCCAGTTGGGTTCAGGGGAAGTTGAGGGGTGTGGCCCTCCTTCAAAACAACACAGTTCAGACTCACCTGGATTTTGCCCAGACAATAGCAGGGTGGAGCCACCAAGAGTCAAGAAGGTGGGGCTGCTGGGAGCTTAGAGATTGGGGCAAGAGAATCTAGCATGACGGGGTGGCACCAGTCAGGATCATGCAAAGGGGGGAGGAGTGGCTCTTGCTCTGAGCCACCACTCAGTCACTGACACCCCTCGAGTCTTCCCAGACCTCTAGACCCCAACCTAGGCTGCTGACTCTTCAGCAGGGCAGAAGCTCCACAAGGTAGGTCCACATGTAGTCCAGTGATTGGGGCAATTGCTTTGCCCCAAGCTGATGCTGCATGGAGGGGCTTGCTCCACCGAAGAACAATGGTGTCTGCTTTGTGGAAGAGTGCCTCAGCACAGAGTGCTCCAGCCTTTGTCTCTTCAGCTCTCTCCAGAGTCACAAACCCCAGTCTTTCCTCACACAACTGTATTCTGCTTTGCCCTCCCTATGCCAGAGCCTCGGTTGAGTGGCTCTGAATGAAATTTTGAGCATTGGTCCTTTAAGAGGGTGCCTGAGTTTCTAGCAGATTCTTATCTCTCCCTGACAGACAGAAATCCTACTGCTTTTCACAGCCAGATGTTATGTGGGTGCCTCTTCCAGGCTCTGGTTCTCTAGGCTGGGGAACCCAACTTGGGCTTGAGATCCCACACTTAACAGGGGAAACTCCCCACAGCTTCCTATCTGAGATATCACTTTGGAACCTCAGACACCACCTATACTTCCTACCAGTCTTCATGTGGTTTCTTCTGTCTGTCCTTGGTTGTAAGACTTCTCTTCAACTAGCATTCAGTTCATTATTCAGGTTGGTTGCTCTATATTACAGTTGTAATTCCAGTTTGGTCCTGGGGGGAAGTGGGTGTAGCTTCCACCTTCTCTGCTGTTATCTTCAATTCATACATCTTCCTTTAGTAATAGTTATTTATTTAATGTTATACATTAAACTGACTTTAAATTGACCCTACAAATGTTTTCTACGAAACAGTCTAGATGGAATCATCTGTTGGATGTGATATATATGTATTATGTATTATATAGTACACATTTAAAAATATACACATACATATTAATTTATATTCATTTGATAAATAAAAATGTTCACCTGTGTACCACCTAAAGTCATCTTGGGAACCTTTATAGCTATGCATGCCACACTGCTTAACCTTTGACTCAAGGCAACATCACAAAGCCTGTAATAAAATCTGAAATATAACCAATCTTCCTCAAACTCTTTTTCCTTTCCATTAGGCCAGTGATACATTTCAAGAGTACAGCTCCTTTGTGCACAATATACTTCCAACTGTTGGGAAACTCTGGCAGAGCCGAATTACTCCTAAAGGCTGGTTGTGTTAACTTTCCAATAGTCATATTTGCTTCTGCTTTCAGACTTCTTTCTACTTCTGCTTAAAATGGTCTGCAGGACTGTTTTGATTAAAAGTAAAAGCAATTATTTAATGCTTTAAGCTTTTTTTTCTTGTCCTTTTTTAAACATTTATTTTCATAACTGCAAAGGGAGTATTCTAGCTGAGAGCTCCTGGGCCACTTGGAGTGAAGCCCTTGATCAGTGCATAGTGACACACCTAGTCCACATTTCACAGCATGTTCTCCCAAAACTTATTTACTACTGAGTGTGGTGGACAGAATAAAGACCCTCAAAATATGCTGACATCCTAATCCCTGGAAGCTATGAATGTGCTATATTATGTGGCCAAGGGGAATTAAGATCACCAGTGGAATTAATATTTCTAAGTAGCTGAATAAAATAGGGAGATTATCCTGTATTATCCAGATGGGCTCAATGTAATACAAGGGTTTAGATGTAGAAGAGAGAAGCAGAAGGGAGGGTCAAAATGGTTTGTGTGAGTAGGACCAAACTTACCACAGCTGACTTTGACAATGAAGGAGGCTATGAGCCAAAGAAGTGGACAGCTTCTAGAAGCCAGAAAAGACAGTAAAAGGATTTTTCTCCTAGAGCTTCTATAAGGAATGTAGCTCTCCCAATACGTAGCTCAGTGAGATTCGTCTTGGGCTTCTAGCCTCCAAACTATAAGATATTAAACTTTTACTGTGTTAAGCCATTAAGATTATGCTTATTTGTTACAGGAAGAATATAAAACTAACATTGAGCTTCAAATTTTGCCTAGCTTCTTGTTCTCTGCTAGTCATAGGTTTGGCTCATTCATTTTTTTGTTTAATTGGTTGATTTGGGGGGGGGGGCAAGAGACAGAAACTTCAATTTGTTGTTCCACTTATTTATGCTTTCATTGGTTGATTCCTGTATGTGCCCTGAGCAGGAACAGAACCTGAAACCTTGGCATATCTGGAGGATGCTCTAACCAACTGAGCTAACTGGCTGGGGCCTAGCTCATTCATTTTTAACAAAGTCATACTCAACTAATTAAGGCAAACTTGGAGTGCTCTCTCTCTCTCAGGAGCACACCTGCATCTTTCCCATCTCTCTCTTACCCCCCCCAGGCACGTTACCTTTACCTTTCTTTCTCCTAAACTCGAAAGGCCCTTCTTTTGTCTCTGTAACCTGTTTTGTGAACCCATTTCTTCCATGGCTCACTTTTGCTAGCAGTGGCGGGAATAGCACCAGGTGTTAGACCTGTGGGTCAGCCTGGACCTTGGTTCAGCAACCTTAGCTCTTGAGTTCTGGCTAAGAAAGAATTCAGAGCCAACACTCAAACTATAGGAGAAACTATATTTAGAATATCATAGAGGTAGAAAAAGTCATCCATAAAAGAAGTGGGCTTAGGGAATAAGTTACAGAGGCAAAAAGAAAAAAAAAAAAAGGGCCCTTGTAGTTTAGGAGAGAGAAGGGTAAAGGTTACATGCCTGAGGGAAAGTAGAAGAGGATAGAAAAAGCAATGGTGTACTGCTGGAGAGGAGAGTGCTGGGTCCTCCATCCTAAGAGCTTTTAAGAGTCCCAGGGGAGGATTTCAATAGAATATTCATGAGCGTCCCAGGTGTGTCCTTTTAGGGTCTTTGGTCTGAAATGATTGGTGGGCACCAGGGCAGGGGGTCATTAGTCAATGCAGCTGGTCCTAAGGTCAGTTGTGGTGTCTGTGTTGCTTTTTTTGTTATTTTTGTTGCTTTTCTAGGCCTGCAGCTGAAACACTGAAACACGACTGAGGCCTAGATTTATTTCATAACTGGCAAGAACTTCATTGTCCTGGGGGCTTAATGCTTAAGGCAATTCTCTGGCTCCCTTGTTTGTTCCCCACCAAAGGGGTCTAACTTGCATGACTAGCAACATGCCAGAGAAGGAAAGGGTCAGAGGAGGACCGGAAACACATGACCAATGATTTGAAAGGTCAGAGGGTCTAAACTGTATGACCAGCAATATGCCAAGTGAGGAAAGGTTACTCTGGGTCAGGGGCCAGGTCCTTGGTTCCCCGGTTTTGCCCATTGCTAAGCACCCGGGGCTTTCTCCTGGTGACCTTCTATACCTGGCCCACCCTCCCTGCTCTCCTTCTGTCAGTCTAACTGCCTACCACACTTCTACTTTTGTGACTTTTCTAAATAAACTTTTGCTTGTATTTGGGGGGCGGGGGGAAGGCAAACTTGGAATCCTGCTTTCTCATTAAAATATCTAACTCCTAAATTTACGCATCATTCTTGTTCAAAAGATTATTGATGTTAATGTCTAGCTAACATTTTCTTTTAAAAATAATAAAAATGCTTTTTTAATGATCTCCATTTATAAGAAAAGTATAAAAGGGTTTTGGAGAATCAATATTGGTTTTAAGAATGTTTAAAAGGCTGTATAGCCAGGGCGCTAGATTCTAAACAAGCTCAGTCATTGACTAGCCGTGCTTTGGAAACACTGACCTCCCTGAACCTATAAAACGGAAGTAATGATGACAGGATCTATCCAATAGGTTTGGGGAAAAGATTTAATGAGATAATCTATGTAATGTCCTTAACGTGGCACCTGTATGTAATTAAGTACATCACATAATGGTGTCCGCTGTTTTTATTGCTACACTATCTTTCCGATTTCAAAAACTTCTCTAACGGAAAGTATAGCTTTCAGAACTTACTGTGTGGGGGTCTGCACAGTTAATAACCTATCACTTCTCTTTCCATCTCAATTTCTACAGAAACAGCAGCGGACCCTTCAGAAAATAACATCTCCCTTAGCGATACTTACCACTGAGCCAACAATTCCTTTAATTATTAAATATTCGTTCACTAAAGTAATTGTTTTTTTTGAAAAAATAGAAGGGTAAGACCATGCTAATTAAGTCCCTTAAAATTCTCTAAAGGGAACGAGGGGAATTATTTGTAGGCTCCTAGTGGACTCCTCTACTGAATCACTTCTGCTTAAAACAGGGAGCTCCCTGCCTTTTCCAACGCGCAAGGTATTCCGTCTGGGAGGTGCCAGGTGAGCCCCTGAGAAACTGAGAGACCGATCTGGGACTCGCCGCACCCGCAGCGCCTGCAGCGGCTGCAGGTTGTTGAGCTTTGCCCTCGGTACCCCTGAGCTCTGGTGACCTCCCGCCGCTGCCCATCCGGGGCCCCCTGGCAAGAGGATGCGCTTGGACTGAACTGTCCAACTTGTGGGACATTCACAGTGCTCTGAAGCCCCTTCCGAGTCTTCCCGGTGCGCCGGGCCCGGACTCGCTTCCCCGGGGCTCCGGAAGGGAAGGAGGCGTGTCCGGAGCAGGCGGGAGGGAGCTATATAAAAGTGCTGGCGGCGCGCCGGCCTGAGTTTCATTCGTCGATTCGCGCCGGACTGGGTGTGCCGGGGAAGCACGGGCCGCGGAAAGAGCGCTGCGCTCGGGCTATCCAATGCGTGGACTATCTGCAGCCGCTGCTCGTGCAATATGCTGGAGCTCCAGAACAGCTAAACGGAGTCGCCACACTGCTGCCTGGGCTGGATCACAGCACTGCCTTTCCTTATGAAGAAGACACAAGTGAGTAGGGCACGCCCGGGAGCTAGCTAGCTCTCCGAGAAAATCGCGCCCGGAGGCCAGCGCGTCTTCACACGGGATGCCGGAGTGTGCGGATCTGTGCCCACCCTTCCAGACGAGAAAGTGCGGGGGAGGCGGGTGTACGGTGCGAGGCCGAGCCATCTCGGCCGGGTGAGCCAGAAAGAGGAGTGAGAGTGATGAGAGGGAGCTTGTGCCAAGTTTGCAGTAGCAGCCGTTAAGTTTGGAGCTGTCAGTTGGGAATAGCAGTTCCTGTAAGGAGGAAGGATCTGCTCTTTGATCGGAGAGTTTGCAATCACGGAAAGGCAGGTCTTTGCACGGGAGACATTTTCCCTTGGATTCCGGGAGATTACAAAACAGCTCCCCGTACGTCAGTCTCGCTTACTTGCTCGCTCTGGCACCTAGATTTCTGTGTAGCCCCGAGGTGGGTGCGGGGCTCCTGGGGACGCCGGTGCAACCGCGTGAGCGAAGCCAAGGGGCAAAGAACCTGCTCAAGTCCGCGGGGAAAACTTGGCCTCCTGCAGCATTTGCCGGTTTTGCAACTCTGGGGGAGCTCTCCAGAGAGCTGTAGATAGGGTAATACCTTCATATTGCACCTACCTTTTTCCAATACAGAAGAGAAAGTTTCTATCTTTTTCTTTTTTTAAATGGGCACCTCTAATGATAGTTATTGAGGTAATTCTTAGTGCTGCTAAATATTTCACTATACACTTAACCACTGGGTAAAGCACCGCCCAAGGTTACAATTAGATTTTTTTTTTCCTTGCAGCAGATATGTGTCATGTCATTTAAGTAGGGCCCACACGGTACTCCTATCTACAGTTCTTTTCACCACTGCAGTTCTTACTTCTCGTATCTCCTCTTTGGAAGTGTGTGTATCTGCCCGGGTTGGGTAAGGCTGCCCTTTCATCCCCCAGAGGTTCTATCGGAGACTGCAATTCCTGAAACGTGTCGAAGGGGTAGAAGTGTTGGGGGAAACGGGAAACTAGGGATTTGTACAAATCGTCAGTTTAGAATGAAGGCGTCAATGTGTGGAAAATGCTGTATTAAATGGCCCGCTTCGTATTTAAAGTAGACGTCTAGGCTTGGGGAATGTACACCTTCAGAATCAAGCCCAATGCACTGGTGTAGCATAGGACAGGGGGAAGGGGCATTGCCTGGCAGAAAGGTTTGTGTGGTTTCTAGGGCAGCAGCCGAAGAGGAGGGAAAGAGTGCACATTCCTCTCTTGAAAGCAGGTTGGATTGTAGGCAGGGCATTGAAGGCCACACCTGGGAGCACCACAGTGTACTGCTGAAAGGCAAGGGCAAAAGACTGGCAGTGAAAGAGAAGTTTCACCGTAATTACTTGATTTGTACAAGGTTTCTGCTTTGCAGGAATAATAAGCTAGGGCACAGAACCAAATTTTTTATTATACAGTAGCATCTGCTCACATGAATGGTAGTGGTGAGATCTGGGTGGAGAAATCTCTGTCTACGAGTTCAGGAAAAAAGCCTAAACCTTCCTATTTAAACAAGAGCACTGGAGACAGATCAGGTTAATGACCAACACTCCAAAGGGGGGCGACTACTATCATGTCACTTTGAGAGTCAGTAGGATGGATGATCCTTGCACCCTTGCTTTTCAAAACAAAAGTGAGCTCTGTAATCTCCTTTCTCACTTTGAGTATATGGCTGTGTAAATCTGATTACATGGAATAATGCCATTGAACACTAGAAAGAGAGCAGTCTAGCTTGAAACCCTATGGCGTTAGTGACTTAGTGCTGCCGACCAGGGGCTTTTGAGACAGCTAAGTATTTTAGAAATGTGACCTGCTCGGACCAAGTTAAAGTGCAAGCCCTTTGGGGGAACTTGCTGATGTTAAAGGACTTGCAGGCATAGGAGGGCAGTGCCCTTGTTAAATGAAGCCATTCATTGCCTGGGATCTAATGACCTTCAGGGTTTCCTTTAAGGATACTTCTAGCAATTCTACATTCATGCCACTGAAAAGAGGACACTAGAAATAGCATGAAATCAATAAAATAATCTGTGGAAATGGGGAGGCGGATTAGATCCTCATTCATATTGCTATATTTTCCTAATCCAAAAGTTACAAGAAATTTTCTATGCAACTCTGTATGAATGGGGAGTAGCATAGGGAAATCAGGCACTAAGAAGATGAATTGTTCTACAGAATCTAATGTTTTCCTTGCCAGGGAGGAATACTATTAAATCACTAGTTTAAATGGTCGTTTATAAAGATGGCCTCAATTGGAGAGTTCTACTTTAAGGCAAACCGTTTTGTGCTCTCCCATTACCCTAGACATAAAATTAGAATTTAATAATAGTACTAATAATAGCAAACTTTAATTTAATTATGCAGCTCTCCAAGAATCATGGGTACACCAAACATTATGGCCTTTCAGTCAAACTAAATAAGTGTGAACATTCCATTAACAACTAATTGGGGTTCAATAAATGATTCTTTCATTTTTTCAGCGTGTGTGATGGACTTTAGCATTGAGAAAATAATTACATGAACAATAGCTATGAGGAGCATTTGTAACAATAAACTTTACCACAAGTGTACAGAAATGAATGCATTTTGCATTTTTCAGATGTCTGATGGTATTTTTTTTCATTTTGTGTGATTTTACAGTTTGAAGGGAATGGTGGCTTAGCTTCAGAGAGAATGTCTATTTCAATGTATAATCACTTATTTCAACATAATATTCTGATATACTAGTATATTAAATAACAGTTGGGCAGCATATTTTTTAAAGACCGTTTAAAAAAGTGCAATCAATTTAATAGCCCTGGCACTGTATTTATTGATGTACTTACATTTTAATTTGGAGATGCTTTATGAGAGTTTTCCTTACTGCTGTCAGTTTTAAAAATATTAAGAAAAAATTCATCTTGCAAACAGCGTAGAAGAGGCCGTTTTAGGCATACATTAGTTCCCAGAGAAGCAAATAGAATGCTTGTTAGCTTTTGTTGTTTCAAGAAAACATGTCTCTCTTGTCTGTATGAACTTTGCCATCTGGGTGATAATGCAAGTTTGTACGGGGGAGGGGGGAACCCACATTTATGAAAAGAGCATTTTTTCACCTTATCGTTAAAATCACTCAATTTGGAATGTGTGCTTTGAATAATTCTATTTTGTGTAGCTTTTAATTGACACATTCTGGCAAGATTTTAAAACTCAAGTGCTAAATCAATTACATTTAATATAAAACAAGGAAAATAACCATATGGAAATCTGAAGGTCTGAGCCAAACCAATTAAAATTGCTAAATTTTATTTATGTCTAACTGCTGATTTGAACATAGCAAATTGAGTCACATTTGTTCTTTAATAGTTGGTGATGGAAATCTTTTTATCACCAGAAATAACATAAAAAAAAAAAATCCCTGCCCAAATGGCTCCCCTGAATATTGGAGGTTTTATGTATGTTCTGTTGAACCCCATTCCCCCTGTGCCCTTCCCCATTCATGTCTAGGGAGCACCGCGGATGTAGAGGAAAGATCCTATGCTCTAGCTTTTAAAGAGTGAGATTCTAATTCTTCTTTTACCACTGGTGAGACAAACAACCTTGGGCAAATGGTTAAATTTCTTGGGAATTCCATTCTGTAATTTGTACAGTGGCTATAAAATAGTAATAGTTTTGTCATATAGTGGTTGTAAGAATTAAACAAGATTTTTTATACATCTTTATCCCAGCACAGTGGCTTACTGTAGTTACACTCTGAATTTATTGTTTCAGAGAAGAAAATTGCCTGTTGGCTCACTGACAAACCAAACAAAAACTGGCTATTGCAGGTAGAGGATGTTTAACCAGCAAAGCACAAGGACCAAGTTTTCATAAATCTGAATCTGTGTGTTCAGTGCCACCCATTCCAGGCTGATATCTGTTTATAGATAAGTTAGCACACATCAAACTAGGAATGTATGAAAACAAAGGCCATGTGTGGCATGAGGGATGTTAAATTCTTTGGAGTGTTTCTTTACAAATGGAAATGAATGAGAGACTTAGAATTGGAAACAGAAATAGAAAATGGAAATATTATCACCACGTCTGATTAACTTCCATATTCCCACACTCTTGCTTTCTATTCTCCCCTTGCAGGATGCTGACGGTTTATTTTATTTCAGGCCAGAGACGTAGCCGCTATCCCTTGTGTCCTTGCACTTGCTCATCTGAGTGAGGCCATGCATTTGTTTCTGCAGGGCGTCTTTATTGTCTTTCCCAGGCAACAAGCAGTGACATTTTTTTATCCATTATGCAAGTTTGAGAGATTTTTTTTTTCTTTTCTCGATTACCTTAATATTCCCTTTTGTAAATTAGGCTGAGGAACTTGGATGTAAATCTCTTAGGAGTGATCTCTTATCTTTTTTTCTTAGTACATGATCAAGCAGCTGCAGGGGACTGTTTTGGGGTGTGTCACCTGTACAGTCAGAACAATTTATGAAACAAAGTGAAACAACACCGGGATGCTTTATAATATATGCTGTTTTCAAGGTTACTTTGTATAGACTTTGTCTCATAGAAACCATTGACTGCATCCTTACTTATTTATAGATGCAGCAAAATGTTTTTGCCTTTTTACTTAATTATGGGCACAGGAAAAACCGTTTACAGGGGCTGGGAGTTTGACAGAACTGTCGTTATTGTATTTCTACCTATTTCCCCAGTCCAGAAAAAACAAACAAACAAATAAACAAAGAGAGGTGATGGCCGCCAGGGGCTGGGGGGGGTGTGTTTTTCTTGTAATTAGGTCTCATGGTTCTTTTATTAAGATCTCAATATATGTCCTCTAAAGGAGACTATTATTTATGTTGGTCTCTTTGTCTTTTGGCTACATTTTACTGTTTTTCTAGGCTACCACATTGACCTGGAGAGGTGTATGGCTTTGGGAAGAGGTTTGAATCTCTCCAAACCTCACTTTCCTCAACTGTAAAATGAGAAAGCAGGACTAGGTGATTTCTAAGTGCCTTCAAGTTCTAAAATTTTCTATTTCGAAGGTACTAGTAAAAGAGAGGTTTGAATCACATGGCATTTAAGCCTCCTTTGGTTTTGAAATTTGGTTTTGAAGTAGCCATTGCTTTGGTATGAATGCAAATCATAACCATTGTTTTATGATTATGAACCAGCCAATGAGGAAAAAGAAGGAGGTTTAAATTTAGACTGTTCTCCTTTTAGCCTTTTCACCTGCTACTTGATATGTCTAACAAAAATGATATCTACACTTTCCTATTTCAGCAATATCCATTGTTGAAGAGGATCTTTACTTTCCTTCTTCTGATCTGTACATTCTCGAAGTGAGAAAGGGCCACCAGGTAAAGTCGGACAGCCAGAGGAGATGGGCTAACAAAGGGTAACGAACGCCTCCCTGTGTTTGCTTGTCTTTCCTAGTCTTGCAGTCCCCAGTGCCGGCGCACATGCAGCAGAAATGGCGAGAACCCGATCGTGTGGTAGACAGAGCATTAGTGGGGAGAATCAGAGGAATGAATGGGTCCTGAGTTTGGCTCTTGCTCAGGTGGCCACAGTCACTGAGTTTTAGGCAAGTCTCGGGCAAGTCACTGAATTTTAGTAGCATTCTGGATCACGCCCTAGCATTAGTTCTCAGAAGACCGTGAAGAGGAGGGGTCCACAGCTGAAAACATGGGCTGGCAAAGGAGGGAGCAGCCCTTCTCTGTCTCAGGGAGAGACGGTTCCAGTGGAGGACACTTCGCCGAGGATTTTTGCAGGTCCAGTACCTTCTCAGGAACACCTCTCCCCTACCTCCTTTCCTTACCTTCTCTCTAGAGCTGACATCAGCTGAAAGTTGGGGCAAGCCCAGTCATCAGCAGCAGGTTTTCCTCAGCAGTCAGAAGCCACAGACAGTCCTTATCTCATTGTTGACACGAGACTCTTCAAAGATCGGCTGGACTCCACCAGCCCAGAGACCATGGATTCTATAGAAAATTAAGCAGTGACAATGACAATAATGCTGTTCTCCTTTGAGTGCAGGCAGAGTATAGAGAGCTACCCACGGATACAAAGTTCAGAACTGAGGCAATGATCCAGACGATCAAAAAGAGTTTGGATATCTTTATGCAGGAATTCAGCACTTGACTTTGCAGGTGTAGCTGTTGACTTGGGGCTTTGAGTACTGCTGATTAAAACGTGATCTTCAAGGGTTCAGTTAGGGTGCCTTTTCTGTTTTCTGGGTGCACAGACAGCAGCTTAAAAGTCAGGCAGTTTCCTTGCAAAGAATGCCTTTACTCTCTAGGGTAACAATGCAAAAGGGCACACAAGACGAGAGCAAGAGCAAAGTCAGCATTCACTTGAAAAAGAAAGCCTCAGCCTCCTTCCTTTTTGCAGAAAGGGCATCTCCACTGCAAAATTCGCCAGGCTGCAGATCCGGGAGGACAGAGCACAGCAGCGTGGGTGGGGGGGCTTCGTGCTTGTCTTGTTTACACGTAGTCTGTTTCCCTTTCACGAGCAGAAGTTCACCTGGACAAAGCACTGTGGGTGCTTAGAACTTTTGTCTCTCTTTCAACTTGACATAAAATCTCTGAAGCCAGCAACCTTTCCATCTAAGTGCATCTCATAACTGGATTAGAACATGGCCTTAAAGGGTATTTGAATATAAACCAGATTACCTCTAAAAATTCCAATTTAATATTGGCTCTCTAACATGAGGGACCCCCTTGTGCTGGGTTTTCCCACTGCTCACTGAGAGTCCCTTTCTCTACACTTTTCAAGACAAGTGCCTTGTGAAAACACACGGGTTCCGTGATTTCCAAGCAGACCAAGTGTGTTGTGTTGTAAAATCCTTGCCCCTCTCCTGGCATGTGTTGTCCATAGGGATGGCTGTTACAGTGTTACAGTTTATATTAACTGCTGAACTTCAGATGAAGAGGAGGGAGAAAGGGTACACGTGTTTCATATAAAATGACTTCTAATATGATCTAGAAGACCCAAGGGTGGCAATACAAACCTCAGCAGTCACACACCATTATTTATGGTTCTCTGTAAATTCTAATTTAATGCTTCTGAAATAGTCAACACATTAGGGATTCCCGTTTTTAGTGACCAACTAAACCCTCTGTGATCGCTTTAGTTTGGATCTCTTGCAATTTAGAAAGCTGCTCTATTCAGCCAGCCCTACCCAGAGATCTCCGGCGTGTCCTGTGAAGCTGAGGACTGATTCTGACGTGTATTCTTACTTGTCAGGTGGGGTGCCTGGCTTGTGCTTTCTGCCTCCAGGTGATCCAAAATGGGCACTAAAATGCAGAGGTAATGAAGGAGTTAGAAAACATTCTTGAAGAAATGAAAGGGGGGTTAGTAGCCTATTTTTAATATCGGATAAAATTAATCCTGTGTACAAAAGCATGACAAAATAGGGTTTATATCATCCTTTCATTGTTTTTGCAACAAATTATAACATTCACAGATATTCTTAACCTCTTCCCAGGAGAGCATTTATAAACCTTTAGCACAGGTATTTTTATAATGTGCCATGACATATTAACAATACCTAGAAAATAGCAGACTTCCTTTTGTCCTATTTGAAACTTGGATCTTTTTTATTCTTAAACAATTGAAGTAGGCTTTTAAATCCAAAAAGGATTTGACCATTTATTGTTCCACTTCTGTACACATGTCACATATAAATCATTCAGCATGAAGAAATGAAATTTACTGTTTTGTGTGTCAAATTTTGACATTTAAATGTACAGCCATGTTAAAGAGTTTCCATCAATGTTTTATAAAATCAAATCACCCTGATAATAAGATCATACCAGAGTGGCACTCAGTAGAAAACGATTCCAAGATTAATTAATTGGTAGAACTTTTCTTCTGGGAGGTAGGTCCGATGTTCTTAAATCCCATTTCAGAGATGAGGAAACTCAGATAAGGTCTTGCCCCTGCCAACTCCAAGTGTTTATTGCCAAGATTAACACCCAAATAGATTTATCTGGCACAGCCACAGCGCATTAGTGTGGCTTATTCACTGCCTCAAATATACAGATTCTGTTTATAGGAACATTGAATCAAAAACAAATAGAATTCAGATATTAAAAACAGCTGCCAGTTTTAGAATTTGGACCAAAAAAAAAATTCATGATTCCAGTTGCTTGGCAAAGTGGCTCCTATTAGGTAATGTGTTGTGGAAGGAATAAATGCTTGATTCAGGTTGTTATGTGCTGATACACTTCTTTTGAAGCTTTTTTCTTTCTTTCTTTTTTAAACAGGGCAAAATTTAACGACAGTGCTGGCTCTATTGTGATGATTGAAAAGGCCACTTTGTTCCCTGTTTACAGCATTATTTTCTGCACCTATGCAATACCATTTACTAAGGGAAACTGGAGGCTGTGTGAGGGGACAGAAAGCGCTGGGCTGAGCTATGGATCAGAGGTAGCGTTGGTGCTGCCACGGACTAGCTGTGTGACCTTCAGTAGGTGTTTCTCTCCAAACTTTATTTTCCCAATCTTCAACATGATGCAGAGATTAACTACCTATTAGTAGTATTGATTAAGTGAGACAGACAGTATAAGGGCACAGGGACTAGCACTTAATAAATAATCATTTCCTTCTCTGCTAGAATAGTGAATCACAAAATATTACGGCAAATCATAAGCTGTAAGAAATAAATTCACTGTTAGCAATTTCTGCCTTTGCATAAATACATGTATCAAAATAATCCTCAGAGATTAATACTTTTAACTTTCGTATTTATGTTATCTACCTCTGTAACACTCATGAGTGCTCTTAGTAAATTAAACAATTTTTTTCTTCCAATTTTATCTCCTTTACCTTTCTCCCCTTACTGTGAAAGGAAACAGTTACACAAGATAGGCCAAAGACAAGCAGCTTAAAAAGAGAAAGCAACTTCTTGAATAAGGAAATAGTAAGAGTAGGCAGTAAGTAAATACTAGGCATTTGTGATTACTCACCACGGTAAGGTACTGGGTCACAAACTGCACAGGAGTATCTCATTTGATTCTAGCACAAAAAATGTTATGAAGTAAATGCTATAATTGATATCATATTTTTAAACAAATAAGGAACCTAAAGTTCACAGAGATTAAGAAAATTTGCCCAAGATTGAAAGAAAAAAAAATGCAAGTAAGCGGAAGAGGTTGGCTTTGGAGACAAGGCTATTGAATTCTAAAGACTAGACTGAGCGTAACCACTTCAGTAACATGCGCCTATGTTAAGTGTGCATGCATATACATAAAATCTTTATGGCGTGCGCCTAAAAAAAATTGGTGTGGAGACAATAGTTTTTAGGTCTTATCTGGGAAGATCGAGGCAGGGAAGCTGAGTTTCTGGGTGAGTGACAGGTAGCATCTGAGCTACCTCCTTAGTCCCACCCAGGAGCCATGACACCCACCCAAGGCAGGGCCCCTGGGCCTGGTCACCAGCCTCTCCCAGCTCAGTCTCCTTAGCTGTCCAATGCCTGCCCTGTCTTGACTCTTTCTTGTAAAGTAGGCCCCTACTAAACTGGAAAAATGACATTTTACTTTCTGGAGTTAAGAATTACTGCCAGAAGTTGGTGTCTTTCAAATGAAATTATATTTTTTTTGTTGGCATAGGGCAGGTTTGAAACACAATTTTTAAATTATAAATAATAAATTTTTAGAAGAAAAGATGCTTCAAGGATCACTTTAATCAATTGGCTCTAACCCTATTCTCATGCTGTTTTCAAAGACAGCTTTAAGTGACTGTGAGGATATTGGAAAATTATTTAATAATGATATCATTATGCTTATGTCTGGTTTTTAAGACTCCCAGCCATTTAAGTTATGACCTTTGCTTTGCAATTTATTGTCTGCTTTGACGTTACAATTTTTTAAACAAATGACTATTGGAACACCCTTGTCAGCAACGTCGCTACGTGACTTACTCATCAGTTCAATGGAAATGAAAGTGTCAGCTAAATGGTCCTGGCAGCTTCTGAATGCGGATGAAGGAGACAACACAGCAGAGGTGTGATGAACCAAACAGCCTGCTTTGGTTGGAGCAGGGCGAAATCTCGGAGCCTCAGTTTTTACATCTTACAAAGCACGGACAGCGCTAGGACACTTCTCAAAGGTGGTTATGAAGACTAAATGAAATTATCCACAAAAAGCCCTTCGCCCAGTGTTTGACACACAGGGAATACTAAATAACTGTTTACTATTATTATTAGCATTAAAAAAATGGTAAGCTTATCGATCACGAAGACTCCTTGCTTAAAGAAAGAGGCTTTAACTACAAGTCTCCACTGTCTGAATGGAAGGGAAAGGTGAAGCCATTTACCAAATAATTTAGGCTTTAAATTTGCTTTAGTCCTGAATAATTTGGTAGCTTTCATTCCCTATTATAACAAGAACTGAGAAAGAGCTAAATGTGTATAATTATAATCTCAAGATAGTTTACCTAGAGCGCAGTTACTTCTTCCTATCACGTGCCCAAGGTCACAGAGCCAATACGTGCTGAGCTGGCGTCGAAACCAGGCCAGCAGTCTGGAACGCGAGCCTGCATTGCTGAACTTTCTAATCCTAGGTATAGGAATTGAGAGGGCCCAAATATGAGTCTTTCCCATGAATTGGTGAGTGATTTCCTACTTTGCCTTATCTAGGAGGAGAAGTCATTTTTAGCATTAACAGAAATATAGCCTCTTGTCAAGGGAGAATGGAAGGAGCATAGCTTTTATGTCAAAAAGACATCGATTTTACCTCTGGCTTGACTCTAGCTTGCTAAGAGATCTCAGGCAAATTGTCTCACTTTGCTTCACCTTTTCTTAACTGAATTTCCTCTTCTGTAAAATGGACTACTAATGCTTTGCAGCTTTCCTCTCTCCCTCCTTCCCCCTCTGTCCTCTCTGCTCCCTTCACCCCCTCCCTCCTTTTTTGGTTTCTTCCCTGTTTTACCTTTTAAACCTAGATGTGTTGTTCACTTCTTTGTGGTTGTCACTCACAGATTTTTACTATTATAAAAAAGTGTTTTTCAGCCCTAACACATTTGTGCAAAATGTTTGACCCATCGACCTCCGAGACACCTGGAGGAGCGTGGGCTTCACAGTGAGCCAGAATGTGGCCTAAGTCCCGGCTCCGTTATTCACCGAGACTAGGCGCACGTTATGTACTTTCTGTCTCCAGGCCCTGATGTCCTCTGTGTATAATGGGGCACTAGTGTGGAGTCGGAAGAATATACAGGCTAAATGAGATAATGTATGGAAATTGACCCAGACCCGATGTTCAGTAGGTGGTGTCTCTTATGTTTGGGGACTGGATTGTGCCCGCAGACAGATCAGCACGCGTTAGGCTGTCTACTCTGTCCGTGTGCTGCTTTCATTGGATGGTGATAATTATTCAAAACCCGCGGTCACTGAAAAGCCCTGAGGGATGAAGGGTGCCTGTGGGAAACAGGATTGTGTAACCGTGAACCGAGATTAGTGCCGGGTCCGGCTGGCGGTCAGCTTGGGGCTTTGGACTAAGGACGCTGACGTATGTCTTGGCTGTCTCGCAGGTGGTGAGAGACAGAGGTAACTGATAGAGCCATTCTCTGCAAACCAGGCCGTTCCGTTTGGAGGCCTCGGTTCACATCATTCTGAGCTTTGAGTGGTGAAAAATCCAAACTTTCTAAATTCATGAAAACTTTGTGTTTATTAATGTCTTCCTAAACAAGCCTAAAACTGCTTCACCTATAGTATGTCTTAACAGCTCTGCAGACTCAGGTCTGGAGTCACCGCTTCCAATTGGATGACTTCGAGTCCCTTAATTTTTCTAACATTCTTGTTTTTTCATTTGTAAAATGAGGTTTATAACAGTGTCTAACTCCTTAGGTGGTTGTGAGGATTTAAGGAGCCAGTCCACGAGAAGGGCTAGCGCCATCCCAGATACTCAGAAACCCTCGTTAAATGCTAGCTGCTGGAAAATTCATTTCACATGACAGCTTTTTGGGGGAGAGGGGAGAGACATGTGTTCAACGAGGTGAGTATGTGTGGTCAACAGTTGGGGGTTGTTTTTGTTTTGAGTTCAGGGTTTATCTTTTATGGGTAATTGTGTTTAGAGTTTAAGAGATTGATTGTTCAAGTTAATTTTTTTTTCCAGTTCAGAAACCTAATCTTTTTTTTTTTAATTTTATTTTTGTTCAATTGCAGTTATTTGCATCCTCTCCCCTCCCCTCCTCCCTGCCCCTCCAGCCCCTCTCCTCCCCAGCCTCCCTCCTCCCCCTTAGTTCTGTCCATGTGTCCTTTACAGTGGTTCTGTTCAGGTTAATTTTTGAGTGAGTTTCGTATCCATCAAGACAGAGGCAAGGTCCTTTGATCAGTCCATTACTTCAGGTAAACAAGCATTCTGCTCTTTGACAAAACATTGAACTCTTACATTCCTTTTGATGGAGTGTGGACTTGTTCAAGAACTTGTGAAAGACAGAAAACAGCTTCTGTTTTCTGACATTGTATAATTTAAAGGCTGTTTCTGGAGGTTTCTTGACTGAGTCTTTGACTATTGCTACCTCAGCAATTAAGTTACCAACCCAAAAAGGTGCAAATGTGTGAAGTAATTTTGGGTTTTATGTGGAGTAGGATCTAACTCAAAACTTGAACCAAGACTGTAAAATCGAGAAGTGAAATCTCTTTTAAATGAGAACCAGAAAAAAAAAAATGTTTTAAGTTCATTCTTTTAAGACCCGAGGGAGAATGAGACAGAATCATTGGCATGTGTTAGTTTTATAAATTGGTTAGAAGAGCTGGGTTACAGAGGGGCTTAATTTTTCATCTTCCCCTGAAAATGTGTGTCGTGCCATTTGAAGGGCCGTACAAGGAAGTCGGAAGGCCTTGCTGACGGCACGGGAGATCCATGTTCTAAATTCAACCAGGGGGTGTTGATGCTTCAGTCCCTCTGGGGGCATTCATTTCATTATCCAACAAAATTAATGGTGAGTTCTGTAATTTTAAAGATTCTCCCTAACGCATACAGTCTACAGTGATAGTGGAAGTCTGACAATGTGCCTACCCTGGTTAAAGTCTTCCAGTGACTTTGCATTACCTGCAGGGTAAAGTCCAAACCCTCAGCAGTTCTACAGGTTGTCTGTGATTTGGCTGGTGCTGATCTCTACCACTCCCCGAGTGGTAAATTTCATTCCGGTGTCACCAGACTGGGAACAGTGGTACAGTGACATGCTCACCTCACTGCCCTCAGCCTCGAAGACCCTGGCAGCCTCTCCAGTCGTCTGGCTGCCGTGGGTCCCCCTCTCAGAAGCCCTCCCTAAAGTCCGTTTGCCCTTCTTCCCTGCCCCCATCCGCGCTGTGTGTAGTGACCCCACCCTGTGCTCCTATAGCATTAAAAAAAAAAAATTGTGTGCTTAAAACATCCTGAAATTGTCTTTTTACTTACCTTGCACCTGGCTAAATTGCCTCAGCTTGGTACCCCCAGCTGGTGGCACAGCACTCACATCTTGGTAAAGATTTTCTGAACCAAACTAGGAGTTAAGGGACCACACCAGGAGTATTTTTGACGGAATCTTTTACAATCAGTCAGCATCCTGAACATTTCTTAGCACTAGTAGCATGGATTTGGGTATTTGGCAAGTTTATGCTTACTGGCCTTGTTGACACGTGATTGACAGCAAGGAGGGTGATTTGGAAGGCGGGAGAACATTACTGCACTGACGGCAGTAGGAAACAAATATAACTACCTGTGCACCGCTGCTCCACACAAACAGACTTGTTGCAATATAGTTCTTTTCAGAGAGAGAAATCGTAAATGGGCCACTTGGCTTGTAGAAGAGAATAGATTTAAAGAGATGTGGGTAGTGCAACTGCTTGCCATCTTTAAGGACATGACACAGTGGTTGAATGGCAAGTACCAGTTGGTGCTCACTAATGGAAGATGTATAAAAGGTTTATAAGCCAGGAAGGATTTTAGGGCATAGTACTGTTGATGAAGATGAAGAAAATGTTGATTCTGATGCTCATCCGATGTGCTAGGTTCCCACCTAAGTGTGTGTGTTCTGTGCTTTATCTCTCCTAATTCTCTCCAACCAAGAGGGTGCTCTTCAAGATGCTTCCTTTTGTATTTTCTTTCCACAGTTTAATGTTAGCCAGTGCAGCAGACAAGGCAGTATGTTGTGTAGTTTTGGTTACTGATGTGTGTAACCTCTGTCTAGCAAGTGATGAAAGACAGAAATATGACAATATAAGAATTTTTAGATGGTCCAATCTGAATGGCATTTATGGATTTAAGACATATGTGGTTAAGCAATTTAGACTCAATAATGTTTCAGTACTTCAGATCAAAGATATATTTAAATGTGGAGGAAGGAAGTTGGAGGATTAACAAGAAACGATGTTTTCAAATTCACTTGCTGTTAGAAGACACAAATTTAATTTATGATCAGAAGCAACCAAGGAAATAATAGTGCTGCTTTATTATATGGTGCTCCAAAGCAACAGTACTGAGATTTTACGTCCTTAAAAAAATCACTGGTGGGCTATTCTTGATGCCCAGTTTTCAAAGTCCTGACATTTTTAAAGTTATATAACCTGTAGCATGCCTTTTTTTTTTTTTTTTTGGTGGGGGTTGGGGGGGTTAGCCAGGTAGGCTTCTTGGTTTTGGGTATAGAACTGAAAGGTTAATATTTCTATGGTACCTGTAGAGCTTTTCAAGTTTTAAATAATATCCAAAGAGTACCATCAATGAGAAGAGGAGATATCATTCCAAAATTAAGCAATGAAGTAAATGTGCAAAGTGGTTTGTGCAGATTGGGCTCTTCAATCTCACAGCAGCTGCAGCAAAGCTTTTAAATTTCATTGAGCTGGACCCACTGCTCACAAGGTCCTCTCTGCATTTCCTCGTAAGTCGTCCCCATCATCTCCCATACGGTGAGAGAATCCCTGTGCTACCGAAGCAGTCTCCCTGTTCACATGTACTCCTCTGCCTCCATATGAGTCCTCACGTGAGCAGCTGCTTTGAAAAGGAGCCACAGAACAGTGATGATTATTACCTACTCAACCCTCTTGTCTGCCCCAAGAGGAAAGTTCCTTCCCCCCGCCCAGCATTATTGAGAGGAAAGTTTTCAGGGTTTAAAATATAGTCTACATATTCTGCTTTTGGTTTTTAAACTAGGAAGCTTACTTGATAATCTTCTTGGTTCTTTTTCAGGGAAGAATCAGAACACAACATAGTCTGCATGTACTTTGAAGGTTGTCATCTCAAAACCTTTTTAAAAATTAGTAAATAGTGTGATGATAGTATTCACATCTGATAGATCGTAAAAAGTCTTCTCCTTTTATTTCTGTTATATATCTTCTTTTCCCTGCTGAATTTGAAGTCTTCTCCTACATACTCTTTTATAGAGAATGCTAAGCATAACTTCTCGGATACCAGATGGAAAGTCAGAATAAAAGGAAAGAAGTCACTGAGAGGAGAGCGGCAATCCTGTCCCGTGTTACTCTGAACAGAAGGTTGTTGATTTCATTCTTTAGACAGACTAGGAATGGGTCTGGACGTCATGAAGGATTCAGCTCTATGAGATTTATTATTATTATTATTATTATTATTATTATTATTATTATTATTTTGCCTGCTGTAGTAGGAGTGATAGATAAAATCAACCGGTGCTTTGGCAGCAACAAGATTAGCATTTAAAAGCTTAACCAATGTCATCACTTCTGAACATGTCTGATCTCAAATAAAACCCTATTCTTTGTGTGTTTCCAGCACTAAACCACCATGAGTAATTTTTTAATGAATGGCTGCTTTAGAAATTTTGACGGATTGCAGATCATTGGGGAAACAGGGAAAATTTATAGTTTTGTACTGAATTCTAAATAAACTACAGAATTCTAGACTTCTCAGTGACTTCCATTGAACTTACTGTAGGAAAGTATATACATTTAAAAAAATGCCCCTGTTGGGTCAACCAAGGAAAGTAACTCCATATGATACTTACCTGGTTCCGTTAGGAAGGGAGCTCTGTGAAGGCAGGTCAGCATGTTGGCTTATTATCACACTTCCCTGCCACATCTACCAGGAAAGGCATCTTCCACTGGTTGTTTGTGTATTAAAAATTGTTTATCGATTATGATCCAGTTAAAGGTGAGATCATATGGTGTTTGTCCCTCACTGCCTGGCTTATTTCACTTAGCATAATGTTCTCCAGTTCTATCCATGCTGTCGTGAAGGGTAGGAGGACACATGGACAGAACCAAGGGGAGGAGGGAGGCAGTGGAGGGAGGTGGGTTTGGAGGGGGTTGGGGGAGGGGAGGGGAGAGGATGCAGTGAACTGTAATTGAACAACAATAAAGTAATAAAAAATTAAAAAATAAATTGTTTATTGACCCTTTACTCAGCAAAGCACTGCCGAGAGGCTAGAGATGCAGTAGTGAGCAAAACAGTTACATTTTCTTGTTCTTCGTGGATTTTGCAGTCTACCCCTTGCTTTATGTCCTAATTTTCCATTTTCATGGAGCTAGAGAAGTATTTAAAGGTACAAAGAAAACGGTTAAAAGTTCAATCTGAGAATCATATAGCTAATGTCACATTTTGTTTTCTTAAGGGAATATTGTAATGTTACACTTGTCCTCCTTAGAATTTTGCAGTTATGGGACCCCAGAGAGAAGTAGGACTATGGTTTAAGCCCAACTGATGACAAAACCCTTATGCTTATCCTTCATTCACACATTTAAAAATATTTTTGAGAGGCTTCTTTGTGCTCAGCACTGCCGTTTGAACAAAACAGTGAGGCGCTGAAAGAACCTGCCTTATGGCGCTCAAACTCAAGTGCAGAAGACAGATAACAAGTAAAACTGATGGGTGCTGTTGCAATGCCGTTGTGTGGATATGGACACCATCTGCTGAAGAGTGAATCCTGCATCATCCAGACTTCATCTCCGACCAATTTTGTAGACTGACTATATTCTCTGAAACAATTTAGAGCTTGTTACCACCCTACATAAAAGAGAAATGGATCATAGGAGCATTTTTGTGGGTAGTTTAGTAGGAGTTTGCCATGCATGCAATCCACAGATGAGTAAGTAGCAGGTTAAGTGCTAGAACTAAGAATGATGATCAAGACTAATAGAATCCTTGCCAATAAGTTCAATAAAAAAGAAGAAAAAGTAGAATCTTCGTCCTCACACCATTTGCATTCTTGTCAAAAGGGGCAAGTGATAAAAAATAAACCAATTGAGACATGAAGATAGTTTCTGATAAAATTTTATTTCAGTTGAAATAAAACAGTGATATGCCTATTGAAGCTACTTAGGTTACCTGGGAAGGTTTTTCTGAGAAGGTGATATTCGAACTGAATCCTGAATGAAGAGAAGGACTTGCCTTGTGCAGAGCCCAAGCGGGAAGAGCTTGCAGCACTAAGCGCAAAGGGCTTAAAGCAGGAATGTCTTGGGTGTTTGAGGAACATAAAAAAAGGTGAGTGTGGCTGGAGTATGATGGGGAGAGACGGCCTGGTGAGATGTGAGCATGGAGGTCGGCAAGTCTCCGCTGCTTACCACCTGTAGGCCTTGGTCAGGAGTTCACACGTCATTGTAAGTGTAATGGAAAGGCATTCAGGGACTATAAGCAGCCAGTGATGGTTTTTATTCCCAGAAGACCACACTATTGTAAGTAAAAGCATAAAAGCAAAGAAGGCTATTTAGAGGGTGCTTTCAGTCTTCCAGGCAGGGGTGATGGAGAGGAGGGAATGTTTGAAGATATATTTTGCTCATAGAATTGATAGGATTTGACAGATTGGATGTGGAAGCAGTCATGGAAAGAATCAAGAGGAAGTGCCCTGATTTTTGGCTTAAACCACCGTGCTTCCAGTTTGGGAGTGACATCACTGGGGATGCTTGTTCCAGGTGTGGTTGAAAAGACATCAGTGATGGTAACTGCGGTGGGCATCTATGAAGTTGTGCTATTTTTGAGTACTGCATACCATTAGCACACATAACTTCATTTAATCCTCAGTGAGGCTGTAAAGTGGGTTCTGTATTATGCATGTGCTACAGGGGAGGGAACCAAAGCACAGGAAGATGAAATAACTTTGCAAAGGCCACAAGGCTAGTCAGCAGCAGAAATGAGATGGAAACGTGGGCAGCTTGTTTCTAGAATCACTGCCTCCTAGTCCCGCACTCTCGGCTCTTTCTCTATGCATGGGTTAAGCACTGTTTTCTAAAGCTGTTTTGAACTTATTGCTGAAGCTAAAGTTGACTTTTGAAACCCTGCAATTTAGGTTAACATTCACCCATTGCCCAAACAATTGGGCCTCACATTTGTACCAGGTGGAGAGGAGCCTGCCTGCTTTGGGGGAGCTGATCCAGTCCAAGCTCAGGGGACAGTTTCACAACCTCTTTTTATCACCTTCCTGTGCTGATCTTTAATCTGTGGGGAAGCAGAACATGAAGTCAATGTTGGAAGCATTAGTAAGAATGATAAAATAATAACTATAGCATTAACAAGTCATGTCATGATCTGCGATGTGCCATTCCTGTTGAGGGTGCTTTACATAACTGTCTTATTTTATCTTTCAAAAACTCAAATATGATCACTGCAAGAAAACTGAGGCTAGGAGAATTTCCATAGTTTGTTTCAGTAACAGCATGTAAGTGACAGAACCGTGATTTGCATCTAGGTCTCACTTTTGCTGATGTTGTTCTGTTCTAAACACCATCTCTTTCATAAGCAATGAGCTTGCAATTTACTGTGCTTCAGGTGGTAGATAGACATCCATAGGAACATGTCCTGGGTGTGTCCAAGGTAAATGCTTTGCTATGCCTCAAGTGGTAGAATTGCATTAACATTCTTACGGGTTGCCAGTCAAAAATTGCTCTTTAAAAAGTTTTAATATGATTCTGATTTTACAATTTGAGTTTTGAAATACCAGTGGAAAATTCCAAAGGTAAGTTTAGACTAAACTTTATGAGGAGTAAATGCTTATTGACTTACAGTATAATCCACTCTAGTTAGTTAAACAAGAAGGGATATACCGAAATGTGTTTGATGGCTTATAAAAACCACTGGGAAGGCGAGGAGAGCAGGTTGAGCTTCCAGAACACTCCAGCACCTAGATCCCAGTTAAGTCCACTGCTGTCTGTAAAGCTACCACAGCCGGTTCAGGAAGTGGTTACTGCTACTGATTACATGGCTTTGTTGCTTCCAACACCAACCAAGCCGGCAAAGTGCTCTTTGGAGGCCAGTTGCCTCCAACTTCTCCTGTCAAGGATTTTTGCAGGGTGGTGCTTGATTGGTGAAACCTAATCCCATCTGCAACTGTAGCTAACTGCAAAGGAGTCCAAGAAATACAGATTTTAGTTTTGCAGCCACTATGGTTCACGGACATATGCTAGGAGAGAGCTAGACTGGGAATTGAAAGAGCCAGTCCACAGTATCCACCGCACTCATTACATTTACAGTAACTTCTTTTTTTTCTCAGATTATTCTAAATTGGGAGCATCTGATATGTAGCCCTTGAACCAAGTGCCACCTTGTATATATACCTCTAAGACCTTTTTGTTTATTTGTTTTCCATAATGAAATAGCAGCCATGAACCAGTACAGCCTAAATAGCCTGTCTCAGACTGTAGAGAGTAGTAGCTGAGAATTACATGAAAGGCTTGTTCAAAGTGCACGTTCCTGAAAAGTGCACCTTCAGAAAACTGGTTACCTCATGGTGCCCAGGTATTCTAAGTAAATGCCCCTGATAATTACACTTTGATCTGAACATAAAGCTGTCAGCTCCCCTTGTCACAGCTAGAGCGCCTTGAAAGGGTGGAGCATTTCAACAGTTTATTTGGTTCAACCAGAGGCAGTTGGTGTGTCCAGCTTACCTCGCAAAACTGGGAAAGCTCCTGCCATGACCTTTGCAAATTGAGCTTGTCATCTGATGTGATAAAGAACATGATCAAAATCGTGGTTGTTCGGAGCTCATGACTTTAGCCCCATTGGTTTTGATGCTATTTGGAGGAAGTTAAAGCAAGTGCAATGATTTGATTTATTTTAATGTAGTCAGAAGCCCAAGTGTGGATAAAAACACTTTGTTGGAGATTTTCTGAGCTGTGTGCTGAGAGTTAAGTTTTCTTCGAATTTAAAGGTTCTACGAGACCAAACTTGTTAGACTCCCAGTGGGTAATCTGACAAGACATCTGAACATATTTAATTACACTTGTATAGGAAAATATGTGAGAAGTTCTAGGAAGTTCAGGCATTCAGTCCAAATCAGCACATGCGATCAGATAGCAACTGGAGCCCTACACTTATTTTCCAACTCTCAATTGTTTGAGGATCAAAAGATATTAGAGATTTTGAAGAATTGCAGGGCTTTTTTAATTTAATGAGAGTGATGTTCTTACTTCATTTAGAAAATATTTGCTTAACATTTTGTTAGAGGGAAAGTTGAAGAGTTGATTCTAAGTCCAGTTTGTTTGTTTGTTTGTTTATTATTGTGTTTTTTCCATTTCCATTTATCCCCCCACACCCTTCTCCTCCCCCATGCCCCCAGTCACCACACTGTTGTCCGTGTCCATGAGTTCTTTCTCTTTCTTTCTTTTTTTTTTGCCTTGATCCCTCAACTGCCCCGACCCCGAACCATCAGCCTGCTGCTCTCCATCAGTGAGTCTGTCTCTATTTTGCTTGCTAATTCAGTTTGTTCGTTAGATTCCACATATGAGTGCAGTCAAATGGTATTTGTCTTTCTCTGACTGGCTTATTTCACTTAGCATAGTGTTCTCCAGGTCCATCCATGCTGTTGCAGAAGGTAAAATTTTCTTCTTTTTTATGGCCAAGTAGCATTCCATTCAGAAGTGGGTCACGTAGTTGGAAGTGTATGAATTATGATTTGTATTTTTGTAGCTGTTTTTGGAAAGCTTATCAGGGTGGCTCAATGTTACGAGCAACTATTTGACAGGATAGGGACAATGCCGTACCAGAAGAATGGGTGCCCGGGGAGTGCTGAGACTTGGTACATGGATTTCAGAGCTGCCATTTTTTTTTTTTTTTTTTTTGCTATGTTCTTACACCATAGCAATGTTTAGGGCCTGTCTCTCTTATTTCTTTGAAAATATATTAATACAGCAAAATGACTTGGCAGCAGATATGTACATCTAGGTTCAACAGTGAGCTAGCATCCACAAGTTTTCTAGACTTCTGTGTATGTATGTCCCTATCAAAAATAGTAGCAAAATTTGGACACGTACACCCTAGATTCTAGTCTGAGGTAGAGGTCATTCGTAGGGATTTTCACACAGTGGCAAAACTCACGTGGCTCTTTACCCCTGTGGTCCATCGGAAAGTGCCTTCATCAAGGCAACTCCATTAGGTGCCCCATGACAAGCATCAGGCTGACATCCTTTAGTGCTTGTTTTATTGGTCATTCTCTGTTTTGTACATTCTTTTCCATTGGCCACAGTACCGCACAGTCAACAGCTTTGTGTTTCATGTATTTGGCTTCTTCTCTCAGCTCCTGTACAGATAGTCCTTTCTCCTTCTTATATGATGCTATTCTTCAGGGTTTTGGGTGCTAAATTCCAGTTTCCAGCTGCTCCCTCTCCTCCTATCCTGGCTCAATGAAAAGCACCACTTTTTTCCTGTCACCTAAACTGGAACCTGGGAGTCGTTTGAGACTCCCCCACTTTTAACCTCCCTCACTTCTGTAAGTCACCCAAGCCCTTCCATTCTACTTCCATGTCTTGTTGAGTTTCTGTCTTTCTCTCCATTCCCACTGCCACTGCCATAGTTGGGGCCCTCTTTGCTTCAACTCTGGATGGTTTCAGTGACCTCCTTACCGGCTTCCTGCCCTGCATTTTATCCTTTATTCTGACACTGGGTAAACCTTATTTATTTTAGAGAGAGGGGAAGGAAGGAATAAAAAGAGGGAGAGAAACATCAGTGTGTGATTGCCTCTTGCACACCCACTACTGGGGACCTGGCCTGCAACCCTGCCTGGGAATCGAACCAGTGACCCTTTGGTTCACAGGCCAGCACTCAGTCCACTGAGCCACACCAGCCAGGGCTAGCTATGTGATTTTCTTTAAGCTGCAGCAAAGTGTAACTTGATTTACCTGCACTATTTGTTTACCAAGCCTGGTAATAACTTGGCATTGTGGTTTCAATTAGAAACTGTTTTAGATATAGGGACCTATATGCCTTCCAATGCATAAGCATTTTAAGAAAAATTAAGTAATTCATTAAATATAAATGAAATCAGTTTTGTTTCTGACTGGCCTAGTAGATTCATGTCCAAACTTGTGTAGTTCTTTGTTTAAATTCAGCCTGGGGATTTACTAGCAGAGTGGAAATGAGCAAGTCACTTAATTTCATTGAATCCTGTTTTACTCACCAGCAAAATGGGGTAATAATACCCACATGGTTGACGGGAAGGTTATATGAAATAGTATCTGCAAACTGTTCATCCTGTGTGTGGCCTGTAGTCAGTCAATCCATGTGAGTGATTTCCCCTTTAGTATTTACTTTAGAGTAGGGACTGGCTATCATAGGGTGATTTTCCCATAGATGGACTAACAAAATCCTTAATTTCTTCTTTTGCATTAAAGCCATCATCTGTCTTTTTATGTTAAGCAATTCCTTTCTGGGATGTTCAGTTTTCATTGGGAGATTATATTCATTGCATATCTTAGTGATTATTCATATTTGAAAATATTTTATTTAGCTTCACAAAAGAATCCACATGAAAGGAGTCGAGCAGTATCTTCACAAGATTTTAAGGAACCAATTTGGATTTCAAGCTGGTTTGAGTTTCACTTAGGTATACTGTTAGCATCTGCTTTCCTGATAGCAGTACAGTTTAAAAAAAAAAAAAGGTCTGCTAAGCATTCCTTTGCCCCTTTGAGATTACTGGATAATCACTAGAGAATAGTCTGTATAGGATGACTGGGTATGTTCTCTTAGTGTTTAAGGATAAATTATTTAAAACCAAAATACCTGAAGGATGAGGTTATGTAGAATTAAATGGTTATTTACTGAACAAGAATCTGTTGTGGGTTTTCTTCAAGATTATTTTTGAAGTCTGTGGTTCATGTGAACCCAGAAGAGCCAAACTCAGGACTGAGTGCTGTACCTGTGTCTTGGTAACTTGCTTTCCTGGCTCTTGACTCTCTTCCAAAGCACATTTGGCCTACAAGGCAACTGCCTGCTTCTCTTAACTGGCATTCAAGATTAAAGAGAAGGTAGATGTTGTTTTTGGCAGCAGCTGCTTTTTTCTGTTTGGGCAGTCTTAATACCATTTTGTAGATCTCTGCATAAAGAAAATGAGCTATGCAGACAACTCATTACCTTTTCAACTTTGAGGCGTGTGTAATGTGGACCCTAGCAAGGCGCATTTTAAAATCGCTTCTCACACTTACAGGGAAATTTGTTTTTCTTCCAAGTTTAGAAGATTGGAATCTGTTGGTTTCTTGGACAGCATATATTCCCCTGATGTTCTTGGACTGCACACATGTTCATTTCTACCAAAGGAAAAAAGTCTGCAAAGTCACTTCTCTGCTGTAACACATGTCGAGATCGAGTAAACAGTTTGCTTTAGGGGCATTGCAGCTCCTTTTCCTGGCACATGGCTTTTACTGTAAGGAAGGCTCTTATGTTCAGGAAGAACTGGTGATTGGATAACTATTCCACTGGGGTCTGCTGAGATTGATTCTGACAAAAATGAGATTTAGGTAAGACCTTTGCCTTCTGAATCTCCAGCTTCATCTTCCTGTAACTTCCCCCCATCTCCTCCTTTAGAGAACCTTTCCAGTACTATCTGCCACTGTTAAAACCTGCTCTCTCCCCCCCAACCAAAGAAAGACCTGCTATACCTGTCCTTCACACGAGAGTATGAATTTCAGTCACTACTGCTTCCTCTACTAGGACTGTTTCCGTTACGCAGCTCGAACAGTGCATACAGATGTCTCATTGGCTTTTCACCATGTGAGTAATCCAAAGGCAAATTTTAGCCATGAAAATGTTGTTGGAAGTGTGTGTGCTGTGGGAATTATATGGGGGACACTTAACAAATGTCTGTAAAGAAAAATAAAATCTAGAACTATCTACAGTAAGATTCATTTAATATGTCTGTGCAAGGAAAGGTTATCATGCAATGAAAGGTTATCAGGCAATGAGTGTGACCTAAAGGGAGAAGTTGCACCATGCTACAACAAAGTAGCCAGAGAAAAATTCATGTGCAGAAGCAGAGAATGTTACAGAAAAAACAGTGAGATGATTACGCAAACCGAAAAGATACATTTTAGAGAAGTCACAAACAGGGACATTTTGCTTCATCCTTCTATCTCAATGGGTATGTGTGTACGCACACGCCCACACCTTTAGACACCCGTAAGCCCTTGTTGGAGTTTCCAGAAGTAGAGGAAGAGAAAACACAGATAAACATTTGCTGATACATTGGAACACTTCAGTTCATTGGAAATCAGTGATCCCTTCCCTTGACTGAAGCTATGCTACACATAGAACTAAGAAATACATTGAAAAATGCATCTGAACCCCAAATGAGTCAAAATACCCACGCAGTAAAGGTCATACTCTTTGTTCATGGAGGATTGATTTATAAAGCTCTTTCTCTGACAGTTTTTTCCAAAGGTTTTGAAGCTCTTGTTTCCCTGGTTTCCTAGCAATTCAAAACCCGTAAGCCACAGCATCTGTAGTATGAAAAGTTTTAATTTGATTGTCATCAGCACTCCATGAAGTGGGTGAGAGAAAAGTTACAATTATTCTCATTTGACAGTAAACAGCTACTCAGAGGGATTAACTGGCTTGTTTGACGTACCACGTTAAGGGGCTTAGAGGTTTTCTGGACACATGTTCTGTACTCTGCCATTGCACCACCGGTTTTCAAAAGCATTTTTTCCCTCCATTCTTGCCCTTGGAAACCTTTGCTCAAACAAAATCTTACCCAGAGGCATGAACAAATAAAAGAGAAAAAAAGAGCCGAGCTGCTCAGCTTGAAGCAGGGGTTGGAGGTCCCGAATACTGACGGGGCAGTTTGTTTTTCTTACCAGCAACAGCTCGAGTACTGTGTAACTACCCCATTCATTCATTCATTCATTCATTCATTCATTCATTCATTCATTCAGAAAGTGAGTTTATTTTCTATTGCTGCTGTAACAAATGGTCACAGATTTAATGACTTACAAGAATACGAGTTAATTTTATTACTGCTTTAGAGATTCAGAAGTCCAAAATGGGGTTTACTGAGCTAAAATTAAGGCGTGGGTGGGACCGTGTTCCTTCCTGAAGACTCTAAGGGAGACTGGTGGGTAACCTGCCCTTTCTCGGCCTCCAGAAGCCACTTGTATTCCGTGGCTCCTGGGACCCTGTCCTGTCTCTTCAGTGCCAGCAATAGCAGGTCAAGTCTTCCTGTCACATCTTTCCGACACTTCTTTCATCACTGAGTCTCTCTGACCAGAGCTGGGAAAGGTTCCCTGTTTGTAAGGACCTGGCTGATTAGATTGGGCTTGAGGAACTCAGGATAATTACTCTCTCCCAAGGTCCTTAACTTAATCACATCTACAAAGCCCATTTTGCGGTTTAAGTTGCTAGAATTGGGGTGGGGCCATCCTTTTGCTGTGATTCCGCCTACCATAAGCACCCATGGTGGGCCACGTGCCGTGTTTGCCATCGAGACTGTGGAGGCTAAGTAAGCATGTTAACAGGTGAACTGAGAAGCAAGCTGACAAAAACTAAAATAAGAAATTAAAAACAGTTACTTAAACAAGCACAGTACTTTGGAGCTACTTGGAGGATGACAGGCTCAACTACATAACTGAGATAGTTTTCCCCCAGCTTTGTTGAGGTGTGATTGACAAGTAGAAGTCATCAGCATTTAAAGTGGACACTCACAGGGGAGTCCATCCTGGGGCCCACGGGCCTCATGCAGCCCAGGGTGGCTGTGAATGCGGCCCAACACAACATTGTGAAGTTGCTTAAAACGTGAGACTTTTTTGTGATTACATGTTATAATGTATTTAACGTGGGGCCCAAGACAACTCTTCTTCTTCCGGTGTGGTCCAGAGACACCAAAAGGTTGGATATCCCTGGACAGTGGGATGTTTTATTATATCCATATATCGTGAAATGATTACCATAATTTAATAAACCTATCATATCCATCACCTCACAGTTATCGTGTGTGTGTGTGTGTGTGTGTGTGTTTGGAATGCTTGAAGTCTACTTTCCTAGCAAATGTCAACTATATAATACAGTATCATTAATTACAGTCACCGTGCTGCACATTAGTTCTCCAGAACTCACCCGTCTTAAAACGGAAAGTTTGTACCCTTTGATCATTACCTTCTCTTTTCCCTCACCTCCCCGCCTCTGGGAACCACCCTTCTATTCTGCTGTCTGTTACCATGAGTTCAGCTTTTGTAGATGCCACATGTAAGTGAGATCACGCAGTATTTGTCTTTCCTTGTCTGCCTCATTTCACTTAGTCTTCCCTTTACAGGATGAACTTGACTCATCGAAGAAGAGCAAAGTTTAATATTTGCACCCATGGTTTTAGAAATCAGGGAATCTTGTGTGCTATGTATTAGAAAGATTTCTGTATAGCATAATAACTACTGAAAAATTACCTTTCTGTATAAAGAAGTAAGCTCTGCATTTCTGCCCTCCCGAGACCACTGACGAAAGCCCTACTGCTCCTTCTCTGCAGAGTCTCAGCACATCTGTCTGTGCCTTGACTGCTTTTCCTTCCTAACGTCTACTTATGCCGAGTGAGCTGTTGAATTTTACGAAAGGCAAATATTCCTTACCAGTAGCAAAGTATATACAAAATAAAATTACTCTGTGAGTTTATTGAATTGCTTTAAAATAAAGTGCTTTGAGAAATATTAGGTTTGCCTGGGATATTTGAGTGTATTAAGTTAACAGATTTAACTTCAGCCCTGAACAAATAGATTCATATACAATGAGCAAAACCCTATTTTTACAGATGTTTGTACATAACTGATGCAAAAAATAAAATTGATGCTGCCCTCTGCTCGAAATCCAGATCTCACTCCTTGCCTTCCTAAGGACAGTGTACAAGCAGTCCCCCCACATCTGACCCCCACTGCCCATTGCTGCAGCGCCTCCTGGATCAGCCCCATGGCACATGGACATCCTGGTACTTCTACCTCCCACAAATAATGCCCCAATTCCTCGCCAACTGTCTCCCTACTTTGTTTTTAGTTTTTGCTCCGCTTTGAAGAACGGCCCTTTAAACAACCTCTCTGTATTCACTGCTTGTAATTACTCTCCTCTCATGTTCTCTTAAATCCACTCCAGACTGGCTTTTTCCCATAACTGCTGCAATAAAAATGTTCTTGTCAATGTCACCGTTGATGTCGGTTCCTTAAGTCTAGTAGTCAGTTCTCAGTCCTCATTTTACTTAACCTATTGAGAATATTTGACATAGTCTGACTTAAGGTACTTAAAAAAAAAACCTTGGCCTCCTGCTCCTCTTTGTCTTCTCTGTCCATCTCCTTTGTGAGTTCTCCATCTTTCCCAGCCCTCTTAAGGTTAGAGCACCTTGGATCAATCCTGCATTCTTTTTTCTATTTGCACTCAATCCCTTGATAATCTCATCCTCTCTTTTGCCATAAATTCCATTTATGTATCCAAGGCCATCACATGGGTATATCCAGCCCAAACTTCCCTCCTTAATCCAGATTCAAATATCCCGGCATGGTGTCATCAATAAAATATCTCAAAGACGTTTCAAAACTCAGCTTCTGATCTGCACCCGCAGCCTTCTGCATATCAGTTGATGGCAGCGCCGCTCTTGCTGCTGCTCAGGCCACAGACATCGGGGTCACCTGTGACTCCTTCAAATCACATTTCAACTGTCAGGAAATCCTACTGGCTCATCTGGCATCTCACCGTTTCTCCTTGGTGCACCGCTACCGTCCTTTCTTGCTTGGATTAGAACAATAGTCCCTAACTCTCCTCCTTGTTTCCACTGATTGTTGAGCCAAAGGCTGTTCTCACCACAATAGTAAAAGTAATCTTTTTGAAAGCTTTATTTTTTTAGAGCAAAGACTCCCCTATTCTCAATGTTCCCCACCAAAGTGATGCATTTGCTACAATTGAGGAACCTAGATTTTCACATGTTAGTCACCCAAAGTCCATAGTTTGCATTAGGGTTCACTCTTGCTGTACATTCTGCGATTTTGGACAAATGCACAGCGACATGTATCTACTATTACAATATCATACTTTTTTACTACCCTAAAAGCCCCTTGTGTTCTGCTCTTCATCCCTCATCCAGCCCGTGGCAACCTCTTATGTTTTCACTGTCTTCATATTTTTGCCTTTTTATTGCAGTTGGAATCACAAATGTGTGGCTTTTTCAGATGGGCATTTCTTACTTAGTCATATGTGTTCACACTTCCTCCATGTTTTAACGCCTCGATAGCTCATCTCTTTAGCACTGAATAACGATCCTAGTCTGGATGCATTATGCTTTATTTACCCACTCACCTACTGACGGACATCATGGTTGCGTCCAAGTTTTGGCAATTATGAATAAGCTGGTAAAAACATCAATGCGCAGGTTTTTGTTGGACACACGTTTTCAGCATCTTGGGGTAGATACCAAGGAGCATGATTGCTGGATCATCTGGTATCAATGTTTAGTTTTGTAAGAAACTGCCAAACCAGTCTTTTCTTTTTTTTTGACATGACAGAGAGAGTTAGCTTTTATTTTGCACAGAGGTTTACACATGATGGGAGGGTTTCAGGAAAAGATGGAAGCAGACCCTGACGAGGGTCACGCACCCTATTTTACATGATGGAGTCCCAAGGGATGCCTCTTTCTCAGGGGCACACTTTATATTTGGGACTGGTAGTGGATTTTAATTAGCTTCCAGGTGAAATTGAAGATGAAAAGCAAGTAAATATTCTTTCAAGACATTTTCTGAGGTTCAAAAAATGTTTAAATATATTCATATCTCTCCTCTGCTCAGAATCCTGCAATGAACCTGTTTCATTCTGTCAGAAGTCTGAGCAACGGGGAACAAGACGCTACATGACCTGCCTCTCCATTACTCTCTGGCATTATCATCGGCCCCGTTTACCCTTGCTGCTCCTTAAGCAAAGCTGATTCCTTTCATAGACCTTAGGGCCTTTGACCAGCTTCTCTCTCTGCAGTACACTCCCCACAGACACCTGCATAGATCACTCCCTCCACTCCATTCAAGCTTGGATAAAATATTGCCTTCTCAGTGAGGCACCACCAGATACAAATACACCACCTGCTTAAAATTTCAAGCTATCTCCCCACATACTGCAGTCCCGGAAAGAAAGGGGTCTTTCTTTCTGGGGCCTTTTCTCTAGACTCGGGTGCCTGGGGTTGTGGCCCTTTCTATAATACTCTTTGCAACAAGAACTCAAGCTATGAAAGGAGTATCCTGCTGTACTTCTAGGTAGCACCACGAATACCTGTATTACTTTATTGTTGAGACTGTTACTCATGGAAGGTAGCTGTGATGGAGAATGAATGGAAGCTCATCATGTGCTCTTGAAGGGGCTATTCAGCTAGCAAGGTCTAAGCCCCAAAAGTGGTTCTACCCACCCAACACCATCTGGCATTGCCGCACACATCACAAATGTTCATTGATATGCAGCCGTGTCAGGAGTCATGCGACCGCTGCTCAGCTGCTGCCAGGCTACTTTTTTCGTTGCCTGTCCTGTGTCCTGTTTTAAAGCTCAGAACTACACTTGATGCTGAGGAAGCTTCTGACACGTCATGAGTATGACTGTCAACTTGAACCTCAGACCACTCTACTGCTAGTACTGCGGAGCAGATATTTTAATCCCATTTTCCTTTACCTTGATCTAATTTTTCTTTTTCCATGGCACTAAATGCCTTTTGACTTTCTGTATAATCTAGTTACTTATTATTTATTGATATGGACTACCTTCCCTCACTAGAAGGTAAGTTCCCCGCCTTCTTTTTCTACTAATATGTCCTAAGATTCGAAAACAGTGCTTGGCACACACTAGATGCTCAATAAATATTTTCTGAATGAATAAGTGAGTGGGCAGGTATTTGTTTCGTGTTTCTTCAATGCCAGGAATAGGGCGTAGTGAAGAGAAGTAACAACATTTCTGTCTTTATATTTCTTAGAGCCTAGAATATTAATATGGTCATTAGTAAGATCGGCCATTTACTGAGATCTAAGTAAATCTCAGTAAATGGGAGGATCCCCAAGTCATATCATGAAAGAGAGTCTTGGAGAAATATTATTTCAAAGGGTGTGGGGAGGTAGGCCTTAACAACTCTAATGTAAAAGAAAGCTTGAGTTTAATCAATTATATTTACATATATGAAGGAAGACTAAGTGATTAGAGATAATCTGATATGTTGGCATTGTCCAATAAGAAGAACCTCCCAAGCAGAAATTTCTCACACAATTTAGTCTTCTTTTTGTTCCAAAGGAGATGGTACTATGAAGAGCATGACTCCAAAGCGCACGAAATAGCTTTAAACAAAACCAAGCAGGGTCACTGCTAAAAGATCACAGTAGCAAAACAATAAAAGGGGTTTGATTGTGTTTACAAGCCACTATTATCTATGTCGGCAGCATTGTAGTCTTAGAAATTTTACTAAATGATTATTATCATTTGGTGTACAGTGTAACAGTGTAATATCTAGTTATCTTGCATATATTAATTAAAACAATAATTTTGTCCCTTTTAATACATGGCTAGCTACATAAAGTAAGAAAGATTTCTATCCGTGGGCGGGTAGGCTTTTGGGTAATTTTAAGTCACCACAGACAGATGTAACTCATAAAGGATCTCTTACATTTTGAAATATCTTCACATCTCCATGTTTTGCTCATGCTGTTCATTTGTCCTGGAATAGCCCTCCTTTTCTTGTCAACTTTTGCAGATTCCTCCTTGTCCTCCAAAATCCAGCCAGAGTCACATTTTCTCTCTGGCTTTTCTTGGCACTGCCTTCCTGCCACAGGTTCTCTCCCTTAAGGTTAATTGATTAATTGTTTCCTCCTTTGTGTTCCCAAAGCATTTATCACACGGGGTGGGTGTTATTTATTTTCCTGCCTCTGAGTTTCAAGGGCAGCTCCATCACCTTTGTTTCTCTATGACTGGTACAGTCCCTGTCTCAATCTGTGTTCAAAACAGCACATAAGTATTCCATCTGAAGCATTAGACTATTTTCACCTTGATCACTGTTTCATCCAGCAAAATATTTATTTTATTAAGAGCTTTTTAGATGCAAGGTGCTGTGTCACATGTCATAAAGATACTGAAAAAAAATCAGATGCCTAATTTCTTAAAAACTGAAAGTATAGTGTAACAAGAAAAGATAAATCATGCATAAAACTACCTGTACTACATGGTTTGGAGTGTTCTTTTCAAACAGAAGTGTGTGAATGTGTGTGAGAGAGATTACTTCACACCAGGGTTCAAGAATGTCTTCTTATTGATTAGGGAAATAGTTTTCCTTATTAAATAGCTAAAAAGCTTTGATTCAAAACTATGATTTGTTTGATTTCTCACAAATTAGGTTCAGTTCTATCCTAGATCTAAAAGTATATCTCTCTCCCTCACTTGAACTTGTGTACTATTGGATGAAAACATGGCTCGGGGTTAGGTCGCTGTTTGCCAAACTGTCCACCTTTAAAGTAGAGAAAGTTTCATTTGCTATTTCAGGTACGAATTTAATACATTCCCTAATTTTTAGAAAACGCTTTCAGTGATAAATCCTTCAAAGGTAGCTACAAGTTATTTCCAGTGGCTCTTAGAAATTGGCTGTAGAAAGCTTTTGACAAAAGTTAACAATAGTGTCATTGAAGTGAAAAATCCAAACCATATTTAACTGAGAATTTTTTAAAACTTGGATCAGCACAGTTAAATGATCAGCATTTTAATTGTATGGAAGCCAAGAACATTTTTAAAATTTGGTAAATTGCATTTTTCCTCTTTAATGCATAAGATGTTAATAGTTTAAGTGATCACAGATATAAACCGATGGTCACCAGCAGTTTTTCTCTTTTCATTTAGACTTGGATTATCACTTGCATTTATCTTCAACTGCTCCTCTTTAATCCTCCCGTCAGAACTACAGGGATCTGCATGAACCGGGTCACTGATGATGTGAAGGACGTTACAAAACTGGTAAGGAAGGAATGCTTTCCATAGCTGTGACTGTTTTTCTTAAGCTTTTTCAAAAAGATTTCATTTCTTCTTGCTCCAAATTGGTGTTTTTCTAAGACAAGGAAAGTAATCATTGAGTTAGGTAAAGGGTTTACAGAGAGAGCAGGTAGGAAGATACTCGAGGTCATAGAGAACCTGCTGGTAAAAGTTGCCCATGGCATGTCACTGCATTGGCTTTGTTTCTTTGCTGGTCTTTTCAGCTCATTCACAGGCAGTGAAGGGCATTGGAGAGTTCCCTGTGTGCCCATGTGCCCACACTAGCTTGTTCCCCATTCGCTCTTTAATGAGTTCTGCAGCATGTCTTATTTCCTCTCCATGTGCCTTCCTACCTTTCTCCAATAAGCCTGACCAAGGAGATCTGAGATGGCCGCTCTCCCCTTCCTAGTAGCTGGAAGACCCTGTCACAGGTGGGTGCACATTTGCTCCCTCACTGGACATAATAGGAAGAGCGATTTGTTGCTGAAATGTTGACCAGACTTATCCCCCCCATTCATCACATTGGAACTCTCCCCTCAGCAAAAGCCATATCTCACTGGTGCCCCTAGGCATTGTGGCTTCATGCCATGCTTCTCTTAAAATGCAGACCACAGACGCAGAGGGCATAATGCCACATCTGGAATGGAATGCACTGTTCCCAACTGTGACATTCTCAGGGAGATTTTAAGTGCTCATTTGAGTTAATAGAGTGGTTTCTTTCTGGATGAACATTTGACAAGAATTTTGTAAGTTCCTGGTTCAAAATAGCCAAGGGCACTTAGTTACTTGAATGTTGTTTAGAGAACAGAGGTGATGTGAGGCTAAGAAAGAAATGAGGGTTCCGGTAACATGTAGAAAAGGGAGAAAAGTAACAGTTGAGATATTTATCTTTTGTACTCTTGATATACATTTGCTGGTTTATATGTTTTACGCTGCGTTCATAGCTGAACTTCAAAACAGAAGTTCAATGCTATGGTCAGAGTCCTGCTAGCTTAGCCTCAGTGCAGAACTGGGAACACACACCCACATACACAGACACACACACACACAATTTATGCAGATTTCTCAGAAGGACACCAGAGGGTGTAGGTTTAAAAATGTTCTTCGATGCAGCCCCTGAATATGTAGTAATGTGTTTTATGTGAGGGGCTGGTGACCCAAGCAGCGCAATACTACCTACCATATGCCCAGCTAGATGTTGAGTATAGCGATGGGGGAAGGAGGGAAAGATGAAAAGAAATAGATTGTTGTCCTTTTCTTCAAGTTGCTTATTAGTTTTTGACCCAAGAAATTATATTAAAAAGAAAATATATGGTCATATTCTAAATTTCATATTGGTGAAAGGCACTCATTAAATGTTTGTCTGATGAAGGAAGTAAGGATATGCTTCACTGTGGGGAGATTTGTAATCACCCATGCTGTTCATTAAAATTACAGACGTCAGGGCCCTACTGATGCCATAGGGCTGAGGAAGGGCTCCAGGCAACTATGTGTTTGAGACATTTCTGAGAGGAAGTTTAAGAACTGCTGTAGAAGGCCTCTTCTGTCAAACTTTAGAGACCAAAGTGTCTTAACTTTGATTTAATCTCAGTTTTTATTTATTATGACTACTATTATGTATGTTGTACAGATTTATATGGATGTCAGATTAATATGAGTCTCCAATATATCTTAAACTGGTCATGACTCAGTCATTGGGCTTTCAAGGGGTCCCTGGAACAGCTGTGGGGGCTGAGAACGATCGCCGTGGTCCTGGGGAGCAAATTCCAAATATGTGGGCAATGAATCAGAGTTGGAAGATGATGGTGTGTCTGACCACAGGCTGAGCATATGCAAAAGTAACACGGTATTTAAGAAAAATTATTTTTTGCCAAGTGTTTGAGGAGGACTACTTAATGAGCACCCCTTCCTGTGAAAACTCATATCAGTATTTTCAAATGGCATATGTTGGTATTGTAAGCACCTTCTGAGATTTTCTATTCTTGTCTTTAACCATCCGCTTATTTCCACTCTGTCACCTATCCATTGATATGATGGAAAATGGCAAGAAGCACCAAAGAGAAAAGTATCCAGAAAGGGATGCTTGTTAATATTGACACTAAAATATAATTCTTCGCCCTAAGGACAACAGTGAAATCATTACACTGCAAAGGGGTTTATCTCCCTTCTAGCAGCTAACTCAGGGGACAATTTTGTGATTTCAAGAGTTGATCTAGTGAAATTAGCATATTTACTTCAGATTATTGAAATAAATTAAGTTAATAAAAAATAGAACTCAGAAGACCATTTATAACTGAATAAAGACCTACACAATGCAACAGCCTGTATTTCACAGAATAGGAAACAGAAACATATAAAATAATTTCTGATCTCAAAGTGGAAGGTAAACTGTGTCTA
>PVJI01011048.1:0-57795 GCA_004026765.1 Micronycteris hirsuta | reverse complement strand
AAAAAAATTGAATTCTGCTAGAGTGGTCATGAAGTGACATCCTTACAGGATGATCCTACTTTTTTTGAAAACTTGGTCAGGAAAAAAATTAAATCAACTGCTGGCAAGCAGCAAATTCAAGTTCCAACTGTCAGAACCAGCAGAGCAGTCACCAGTCACATCCACTGCAGGCAGGGGATCACACCTTGAGGGTTTCATACATTGGAATCAAGGATGAAACATGGGATAGTGGACAGTGGAAAGTATCATTCTCAGTGTCCTACACCAGAAATATAGTCTCCTTTTAAAGCTATGGCTATTGCTTATGCTGATGTGGTTTGGAAGAAGAAAAGAGTTCTTTTTTCCTGCTGTAAATCCTCTGACTTACTCTGAACCTTTCTGCAATATGCAAGAACAGTTCTTTTAATTTTTGCTTTATTTTTGGAAAAAATGTACAGATAATCAAGAGTTCACTGGGATAAACCATTTGTCAATCATAGCAATAACTTATTGAAAGTGACTTTTGGTTAATAGTGACCTGTAAAATAATGCACTGCATTATAAAGAGCATTTTGTAGAAAGACAAGACAATATAGAGGTACTTTTGTGATTAGTTCTTGTTTTTATGTGCTAAAAGATTGGGCGTTTTTAAAACATAAAGTTCATTTTTTTCTGTAATCTTGAGCACCAGTGAGCATATTTTAACTACCTGTGGTGCCACCGATTTGATAGTCTTCTTTCTTTATGTATAATGCACTGACATTCACTGACAAAAAGAATCCACAAAAATTCCCCAAGAAGACACTCATACGCAGCATGTTAGAATTTTCATTTTCATTTAGCGTTTTGCAATTCGACTAATTATGTTATCGCTCAATGTAAACTTTAAAAAAGGAAGTTCTAAGTAAAATGAAAAAATCCTTAAAGTTCAGCTGCCTACTTTCAGAGATATCCCTGTCATCTTTAAATAGAAAAAAAATTCTATTGGTGCTTTTATATATTGCATTCTCTCTCTCCTCCACCCTTCACACTGCTCTGTATCTTTCTAACAGCTTGTTTGTCTACAATACAGGGTTTTGTCTGATTCATGCAATGGCAACCATCACTACAGAGCTTATTCGTCTTTTCTGGGCTATGGTTATGTATAGAGGTTTGTCATATTATAACTCTCCATGAAATACACCGATTATGTAAGTTTCTCATTCTCTTTCTCACTCTATGACTTATGTGGAAATTCTGCCAACATAAAAATGAAGTGACCAATTTTATCATGAATTAAAAATGTGGCAATGAACATATTCTATCAGCACATATTTACAAGTAAATACTCTGTTTCATCAATGAAAGATGGCATTGATTATAAGGCACATCATTGCATGTACCACAAAGAAAGAAAACATATTTTAATTAAATTTGACATATCTTCAATTGTAAGCTGCATCCATGTTTTATAGATAAAAAGTACAAAGAAGGGGGCACCACAGAAATGAAGAAATGTACTAAGCTTATGTATGGTGATATGTGCTTTCTGCCTTGTACTACTTCTAGTGTAAGTACCAAGCACATTGTGTTTTACTTACATGACTCCTTTCACTCTTATTGTTTTCAAGTCAAAATTATGTACGAGTAATTTTGTTGACTTGGTCTTGATTTTAGAATGCAGTTTAGACCTGTGCTTGGGTTCCCTCCACTCTATGTCATGCAACCTGGCACCATTTACTCCTGAGGACTTAATTTCATTTGTTGTGCCTTTAGTTGGCCAGTGACATAGTTATCAGACAGAGCTGCACATGGGTCCAATTCCTGGGCAATGCTTTGTTGTCCAAGATTAAAAGCATGATTCCAAAACATATAGCAATTTTAATGTCACTTGGACTAATTCTACAAAATTGTGATGGAAGATAAATAGTCTTAAGTGCCATCCTTCTTTTTGATGTCAAAATTTCTTACTTGGTATTTTTCAAAATAAATGTCAGAGGGCACCCTACTATTTGGGGTTAAGCTCACAGGTCTTCCTAATAGTTGCATGTTTTTTTCTCTCATATCTTCAGGAATAAGTTTAGCAACTAGTAAATCTAACAATCCTCCCTATTGGCCAAAGAGAGGGAAGTGGGATTCTGCCCTCAGGGAAAAAAACTGATATGCATTTAACAGTGACCTTTGGGAAGCAATTAATATATTTCATCCTATAATTAAGGATTCCAAATGAGTGTGGTTAAAGCAGGGCACTTTTAGTACAAATAGCAGGGAAGAGAAGTTATGATAGGCTGCCATGTAAGATAGTTTGGGGCAGGTAGATCTTCTATCTATCCAAAGTGTACAGTTAGAAAATTAACAGTATAATTTATTATAATAATATGATAAAACATAATACAGCTTATAAATTGTCACACAGTAGACTCTGGGAAAAAGTCATTCTTTCATTTACTCATGCATTTAACATTTGTTAATACCTGTTATCCTCCTGGCCTAGGCTATGTGTTAGGGGCATAGCAAAAATATATACTGGGCTTTTGCCCTCATGGAGATTATAATATAGCAAAAAATATAAACATAAAACAAGTAATTATATGTGTAATAGATATTATAAAACAGAATGAAGAATGTTATGCAATTCAATCTAGTATTTGGCAAGGGTCAAGGGGGTGACGTCTTATTGGAGGCATCAAAGATGGATGCACACTCACGTGGTGAGTGTGGGGAATGGGATAGGGCTTCTAGGCTTGGGGAGAGTCAGTCTATTTGAGGGTCCATAGGCCAAAGCACTGACAGTTTCTTACTAAAGCCAAAAATAAACAAACAAATGAATAAATAAATAAATAAACAAACCACTAAAACCCCTAAATGTGAATGAAACATAAAGAAGGAATCGCATAAAGGATAAAATTGAAAATAATAATTTGGGACCATCCACATGGTGGGAAGCCCTGTAAGCCATTTAAGAAGTCTGTACTTCATTCTAAAATAAATGGAAAGCTATTTAAAGGGTCTTAAGCAAGAATTAACCCACTGAATATGTGTATTTAAAAAAAATAATAACATTGTAGCTAAGAGTGAAGAATAGCTTAGAGAGAGGATGGACTGGGTGCACCGACGGGTGCAGAGACCAGTTAGAAGGCCTTTGTAGCAGTACAGGTGGGACCTGAGGCTGGGAATCAGAGCAGTAGCACTGGGAAAAAATGGATAAACCTGAGAGCAATTTGCAGGTAGACTCTTTAAGATTTATCAGGGTGGTGAAGAAAAGAAGGCATCAAGAATGACTGCATGAGCCCCAGTTTTCTCTGTTGAGCGACTGGGTATATGGTGATACCATTGCTAAGGGGGCGGAAAACAGAGGAAAATATAAAACATAATGGGGAAGAAATTCCAGAGGAACTCTGATATTTACAACTGGGCAGAAAAGAAAGAGGTGACAGAAAGGATCAAAAAGCCAGAGCCAAATCACTAGAAGAAAAACCTAGACAAAACTTTTTTAAGAAAGCAAGGAAGAGTTTCCAGAGTAAAGATCAACAGTACACATGCTGCTTAAAAATCAAGTTAGACAAAAACCGGAATTTTATTGACATGGAATTCACTGGCAACTATGGTTAGATGAGTTTTGGAAGTGTAGTACAAATAAAAACCACTAGGAAAAACTAAAAAGGAGGGTAATGTAATAATAGAATATAAACTTATTTAAGAAGTTTGACAGTGAAAGGAAAGATGTGAAACATGTGTACATGCAGATGGAAAAGGAGCCAGGCATGACAGTGTGTGTTAGTCAAATATTTTTTGAAAGCAAGCAATAAAAAATCATCCTAAACTAGTTTAAATAAAAAGGAAACATTTTCAAGGATTCAGAGGAATCTCAGTAAACCCAAGGACAGGCAGGGAAAACAATTGACCAGAATTCAATTCACTAACTAATTAATTTTAAAAATTTACTTGTTTTACTACTTCATTTTAGTTGACCAGATTTTATTGTAATTATATAAAGTATTTGTGGGAATGTTTATTTTGCCTTTGCCCTAATTCTCCCTTACAAGAATGAAAGACTGAGTTGGTGGTTTAAAAGATTGAAGGGCCTGGATAGTATAATCCCAAAAATACATTTTGATAGTGGCTATATTCTCCTTATGAATGTATTTTTTATAAATATAGTATAGCCTTCTTACACCCTTCACTCTGCATGCCCTCATCTTTGTGGCCAGTAATTAAGAGAATCGGTGGCATCCATGAGGCAGGAAGAAAACTGTAGGGTTGGAACATCATGGATAGCTACTGGGTGAGGCACCTGGGGGTCTTGCAAAAGGGGCTGCTGAGAAATCTCTTCTGATTGAGGAGTCAAGGGCAAAAAGAAAGGAAAACTGAAGGAGTTCTAATCTCAATTTTTAAAAAATCTGATCTAGGATTAAGATACCTGCTATTATAGTAACATAGGTCCTTACTTTTCTCCATAGCTGGTGTGACCCAGAAAAAAGAGAAATACATTTATTTATCTTCTGCCTTTCATAGCCAAACTTCTCAAATGAATGTATGATTTTAATAATATTTATCAAACACTTATATGTAGCAAAGTTTTTACTTTGTCTTTACAATGTATGATGTAATTAATATCTATTATCCTCATTTGATTGGGACAGAAAAATTAAACAGTTTGCCCAAAGCTGCAGCAATTTTGCATGATAATCTAATTATCATCCGATCATTAATCAATTGATGTCTGCTGGTTGGCTTCTCTATGACTTTCAATGAAATCTGTTTTGAAGCTTTCTCTTTCCTTGATATTTGTAAATACTGTTTTTTTACCCTTTCCCATACCCCAGACCTAAGCCCAAACTACATATACATCATAGTTGCCTTAGGAATAAGGCCGTTAAAGGAAATTCTCTCAGCAATGCTCTTGATACCCCAGTCGAGCTACATATGCTAACCTTCCCTCCAGGCACAGACTGGGGTTGGACGACGGACACACAGATTCTCCACAAGCCATGCAGCACCTCTGACTTATCATTACCATTTTGCACGTGGAACCTCCTATTGCCACTGAACAGCACCTTCCCTCCCACACACCCAAGACTGAAACATGACTGTATATGCTGCGACCTACAGGTTCTGTGCCTTGAACAGCCCTATTAGTCTGGCCAGACCTTCTTACACAATCTAACTAGATCCATTTCCCCAGTCACATAGGATCCTGGATTGCCTTTTGCAACCACTTCCAGTGTTCCCCATGCTTTAACTTGATGTTGGAGCCTAGCGTCACTATATAAACTTATTACTGGAGCCCAGTTAGTCTCTACTTGATGACTCCATAACACACTTTCTACTGCCCAGGAGGCAGTAGAGCAGAGAGTGGCCTCAGAAGTTAAACTACCTTATTATCAAGTTTTGAAACGTTATTTATATATTCTGAATATAGTCCTTTATCAGATAAATGTTTTGTAAACATTTTTCCTAGCCTGTGTCTTATCATTTCATTCTCTTAAAAGTGTCTTTCAGAAGACATACAGAGGGCCCAGAGACATATGAAAAGATGCTCAACATCACTTGCCATCAGAGAGATGCAAATTAAAATCACAATGAGATACCACCTCACACCAGTCAGAATGGCCATCATCAACAAAGCAACAGATAAGTGTTGGAGGGGATGTGGAGAAAAGGGAACCCTACTGCACTGTTGGTGGGAATGCAGACTGGTGCAGCCACTGTGGAAAACAGTATGGAATTACCTCAGAAAACTAAAAATGGAACTGCCTTTCGACCCAGTCATTCCACTACTGGGATTATACCCTAAGAGCCCTGAAACAGCAATCCAAAAGAACCTATGCATTCCAATGTTCATAGCAGCACAATTCACAATAGCCAAGTGCTGGAAACAACCTAAGTGTCCATCTACAAATGAGTGGATCAAGAAACTATGGTACATTTACACAATGGAATTCTACGCAGCAGAGAGGAAGAAGGAGTTTATACCCTTTGCAACAGCATGGATGGAACTGGAGAGCATTATGCTAAGTGAAGTAAGCCAGGTGGTGAGGGACAAATACCATATGATCTCACCTTTAACCGGAACATAATCAACAAAAGCAAAAAGCAAGCAAAACTTAACCAGAGACATTGAAATGAAGAACAATCTAACAATAGCCAGGGGGGGAGAGGGGAGAGAAAAATGGGGAGAAGAATTTTCAGGAACCACTATAGAGGACACATGGACAGAACCAAGGGTGGGGAGGGAGGCAGGGAAGGGAGGTGGGACTGGAGGGAGAGGGGAGAGGAGAGTATGCAGACAACTGTAATTGAACAACAATGAAGTTAAAAAAAAAGAAAAAAGAAAAAGAAAGTGTCATTCGAAGAACAGAAATGTTTAGTTTTATTAAGTTAAATTTATCAACATGCTTATGTGTGGATTATGCTTTGGTCTTTGAATAAAAAATATTTGCCTGACTCAAGGTCAAAAGGATTTCTCCTATATTTTGTTCTATAATGTTTATAATTTTAAGTTTAATATACAGTTTTGTGATTCTCTCTGATGATTTTTGCATTCAGTAAGAAGTATGGATCAAAGTTCATTTCCTTTGCATATGGAAATGTGATTGTTCAGGAATCATTTATTGAAAGGTTATCCTTTCTCCAGTGAAATGTGTTTGAACTTTTGTCAAAAATCAATTGACCACGTAGGTGTATGTCTATTACTAGACTGTCAGTTTTGCTCCAATAGTCTATTTGTCTATCTTTGTCCCAGTACCCCATTGTCTTTAAAATGAACTTTATAATAAGTATTATAAATATGATAGCATTAGTCCTTCACATTTTCTTCTATTCAAGATTTGTTTGGAATTCCAAATCCTTTGCATTTCCACATGAAATTTTTAGAATCAACTTAGCAATTTGTGAGAAAAAAATCTGCTGGGATTGTAATTGTGATTGCATTGATTCTATATATCAGTATGAGGAGAAGGGACATCTTACCAATACTGACTCTTCCTGTCGTTGAACCAATGTATCTCTACATTTATTTGTGTTCTTTTTTTAAAAGAAGTATTTTGTAGGTTGTCAGTAAACAAAACTTGCAGATCTTTTGCCAGATTTATCCCTAAGTACTTCATATTTTGATGCTATGGAAGTTGCAACTTAAAAAAAAAATTAACTCCTTCATTTTAGTTCCTAGTATGCAGAAAGAAATCGATTTTTGTGTTTTGATCTCATATGGTGTAACTTCACTAAAGTCACTTACTACTTTTAGTGGCTTTTTTGCAGTTTTCATTCAATTTTCCAGATAGACAATGACATCACTTTCAAATATGACATTTTTTCTTTTCAGTTTGCATGAAGTTTATCTACTTTGTTTGCGCTGTGCAGACTTTCAATGCTATATTGAATAAAAATAGTGAGACTGAACATCCTTTCATAGTCCCTGATTTTAGAGGGAAAGCATTAGTGTTTCACCATTCAGTGGGTGTCCTGAAAAACTTAGTAGATGACCTTTTTCATTTTAAGGTAGGTCTCTTATCTTTGTACTTTGCTGAGAATTCTTATCAGAAATGGAAGTTGGATTTTGTCAAATTCCTTTTTTTTCTTTCTAGAGATGATCACATGATTTTTAATTTTATATTTTTAATGTGGTAAATTGTATTGATCAATTTATAAATATTAAACCAATTTTGCATTCCTTGGGTAATCCCTTCTTGTTCGTGGTATCTTATCCTTTTTATACATTGCTGGAATTGATTTGCTAGTTTTCTAAAACTTTATTTTATCAATCTTTTCAATGAATTAGGTTTTGGCTTATCTAGTTTCTTCTATTGATTTTTGTTTTCTATTTCACTGAGTCCTGTTGTAATGTTTTAATTTCTGCTACTTACTTTGGTTGAGTTAGCTTTTCTTCTTCTAATATTTTTTCTTAAATAATTACTTTATTGTTTTTCAATTATACTTGTCCGCATCCTCTCCCCTCCCCTCCCCCTCCAACCCCACCTCCCTTCCCTGCCTCCCTCCTCCCCCTTGGTTCTGTCCCTGTGTCCTATATAGTGGTTCCTGAAAACCCCTTTCCCCATTTCCCCTCCCCCCTTCCTCTGGCTATTGTTAGATTGTTCCTATTTTCAATGTCTCTGGTTATGTTTTGCTTGCTTTTTGCTTTTGTTGATTACGTTATGGTTAAAGGTGAGATCATATGGTATTTGTCCCTCACCACCTGGCTTACTTCACTTAGCATAATGCTCTCCAGTTCCATCCATGCTGTTGCAAAGGGTATAAGCTCCTTCTTCCTCTCTGCTGCGTAGAATTCCATTGTGTAAATGTACCATAGTTTCTTGATCCACTCATTTGTAGATGGACACTTAGGTTGTTTCCAGCACTTGGCTATTGTGAATTGTGCTGCTATGAACATTGGAATGCATAGGTTCTTTTGGATTGCTGTTTCAGGGCTCTTAGGGTATAATCCCAGTAGTGGAATGACTGGGTCAAAAGGCAGTTCCATTTTTAGTTTTCTGAGGTAGTTCCATACTGTTTTCCACAGTGGCTGCACCAGTCTGCATTCCCACCAACAGTGCAGTAGGGTTCCCTTTTCTCCACATCCCCTCCAACACTTATCTGTTGCTTTGTTGATGATGGCCATTCTGACTGGTGTGAGGTGGTATCTCATTGTGGTTTTAATTTGCACCTCTCTGATGGCAGGTGATGTTGAACATCTTTTCATATGTCACTGGGCCCTCTGTATGTCCTCTTTCGAGATGTGTCTGTTCATGTCTTTTGCCCATTTTTTAATTGGGTTTTTTGTCTTCCTGGAGTGGAGTCATATGAGTTCTTTATATATTTTGGAGATCAAACCCTTGTCTGAGGTATCATTGGCAAATATGTTTTCCCATACTGTTGGTTCTCTTTTTATTTTAATACTGTTTTCTTTAGTCCTACAGAAGCTCTATATTTTGATAAGGCCCCATTTATTTATTCTTTCCTTTATGTCCCTTGCTCTAGCGGACATATCATTGAAGATGTTGCAGCATGGAATGTCTGAGATTTTCCTTCCGATGTTTTCCTCTAAGACTTTTATGGTGTCATAATTTATATTTAAGTCTTTTATCCACCTTGAATTTATTTTTGTGAATGGTATAAGTTAGTGCTCGAGTTTCACTTTTTTGCATGTAGCCGTCCAGATTTCCCAACACCATTTGTTGAAGAGGGTATTTTTACTCCATTTTATGCTTCTGCCCCCTTTGTCGAAGATCAATTGCCCGTAGAGACTTGGGTTTATTTCTGGGCTCTCTATTCTGTTCCATTGGTCTATCTGTCTGTTTTTATCCCAGTACCAAGCTGTTTTGGTTACAGTGGCTTTGTAATACAGTTTGATACCAGGAATTGTGATCCCTCCTGCTTTGTTCTTCTTTCTCAAAGTTACAGCTGATATTTGGGGTCTTTCGTGGTTCCATATAAAATTTTAAGTGTTTGTTCTATATCTGTGAAATATGCCATTGGTACTTTGATTGGGATTGCATTGAATCTATAAATTGCTTTGGGTAGAATGGACATTTTGATGATGTTGATTCTTCCAATCCATGAGCATGGTATAGGTTTCCATTTGTTTGTGTCTTCCATAATTTCTTTCTTCAGTGTTGTGTAGTTTTCTCAGTACAGGTCTTTTACCTCCTTGGTGAGGTTTCTTCCTAGGTATTTTATTTAATTTTTTTTTGCTATATCAACTGGGATTTTTTCCCTGATTTCTGCTTCTGCTGTTTCACCATTGGTATACAAAAATGCCTTTGATTTCTGGATATTGACTTTGTATTTTGCTGCTTTGCCAAATTCAATTATTAGATCGAGTAGTTTTTTGGTGGAGTCTATTGGATTTTCTAAGTACACTATCACGTCATCTGCAAACAATGACAGTTTTGTTTCCTCCTTTCCAGTTTCGATGCCTTTTATTTCCTTTTCTTGTCTAATTGCTGTGGCTAAAACTTCCAGTACTATGTTGAATAGAAGTGGTGACAGTGGACAACCTTGTCTTGTTCCTGATCTTAGTGGGAAAGGTTTTAGTTTTTGTCCATTGAATATAATGTTGGCTGTACGTTTCTTATATATGGCCTTTATTATGTTGAGGAATGCTCCCTCTATTCCCACTTTGCTAAGTGTTTTTATCATAAATGGATGTTGTACCTTATCAAATGTGTTTCCTGAATCTATTGATATGATCATGTGATTTTTGTCTTTGCTTTTGTTTATGTGATGTATTACGTTTATTGTTTTGTGAATATTGTACCATTCTTGCATCTCTGGGATGAATCCCACTTGGTCATGGTGTATGATCTTTTTAATGTATTGCTGGATGCGGTTTGCCAATATTTTGTTGAGGATTTTAGCATCTATGTTCATCAGTGATATTGGTCTGAAGTTTTCTTTCTTTGTTGTGTCTTTATCTGGTTTTGGGATTAGGATGATGCTGGCATCATAAAAAGAGTTTGGGAGTCTTCCCTCCTTTTGGATTATTTGGAATAGTCTGTGAAGGATAGTGATTAGTTCTTCCTTAAAAGTTTTGTAAAATTCTCTTGTGAAACCATCTGGTCCTGGGCTTTTGTGTGTCGGGAGTTTTTTGATTGCTGCTTCAATTTCATCTGCTGTTATTAGTCAGTTCCGGTTTTCTGCTTCTTTTTCACTGAGCTTTGGAAGATTATATTTTTCTAAAAAATTGTCCATTTCACCTAGGTTTTCATATTTCTTGGCATACAGTTCTTCATAGTAGTATCTTACAATCCTTTGTATTTCTGTGGTGTCAGTTGTAATATCTCCTCTTTCATTTCTGATTGAGTTTATTTGGGTCCTCTCTCTTTTCTTCTTGATGAGCCTGCTTAAAGGCTTGTCGATTTTGTTTATTTTTTCAAAGAATCAGATCCTGGATTCATTGATCCTTAGAATTGTACGTTTAGTCTCTATGTCATTTAATTCTTCTCTGATCTTGGTTATTTCCTTCCTTCCACTTGCTCCGGGTTGTCTTTGTTGTTGTTCCTTGAGTTCTTGTAGGTGTAGAGTTAGGTTGTTTGTTTGAAATGTTTCTATCTTTTTTAGGTAGGCCTGTATTGCTATGAACTTCCCTCTCAGGACTGCCTTCGCTGTGTCCCATAAGTTTTGGGTTGTTGTAAGTTCATTTTCATTTGTTTCTAGAAAGTTTTTTATTTCTTCCCTAATCTCGTCCTTGACCCATCCATTGTTTAATAGTGTGCTATTCAATCTCCATGATTTTGAGTGTTTTGGAGTTTTTTCCTTGGGATTGGTTTCTAATTTTAGACCCTTGCGATAGGAGAAAATACTTGATATGATTTCAATCTTCTTAAATTTGTTAAGGCTTGTTTTGTGTCCTATCATATGGTCTATCTTTGAAAATGTTCCATGTGCATTTGAAAAGAATGTGTATTTAGCTTCTTTGGGGAGGCTTTGAAAGGCTCTATATATATCAGTTAAGTCCATTTCTTCTAGGGTATTATTCAATGCCACAATATCTTTGTTGATATTTTATTTGGAAGATCTGTCCATTTTTGACAGTGGAGTGTTGAAGTCCCCTACTATAATTGCATAGCTATCAATATCTTTCTTGAAGTCCTCCAAAATTTTCTTTATGTATTCGGGTGCTCCTATATTGGGTGCATATATATTTACAATGTTTATGTCTTCTTGGTGGATTCTTCCCTTGAGTATTATGAAGTGTCCTTCTGGGTCTCTCTTTATGAGCTTTTTTTCTTTGAAGTCTATTTTGTCTGATATGAGTATTGCTACCCTGGCTCTTTTTTTCTGTTCATTTGCTTCGAAAACTTGTTTCCAGCCCTTCACTTTCAATCTGTGTAGGTCTTTTGTCCTGAGGTGGGTCTCTTGTAGGCAGCATATGTGTGGGTCATGCTTTCTTATCCATTCAGCTGTTCTTCTTTTTCTTTCTAATATCTTAAAGTGGAAGATGAAGTCACTGACTTGAGACTTTTCTTCTTTAATTAGTGGTTTATATTTTCTCCTAAGTACTGTTTTAGGGCATCCCAGAAATCTGTTGTATTGTGTTATTTTTATTTGGTATAAAGCATTTTGTAATTCTGTTTTGATTTCTTCTTTAATCTCTGTGTTATTTATAAATGTGGTATTTATTATCACATATTTGGGGATTTTTCCAGATATGTTTCTCTTGTTTTTTATTTAATTCCATATGGTCAGTCAGAACACTCTTTTTAACTTTAATCATTTTAAAGTTGTTGAGACTTATTTTATTCTCCATAATATAGTCTATCTTCATAAATTTTCCATGTGCCCTGAAAGAGTGTGCATTCTACTTTTGCAGGATAGAGTGTTATAGCAATCTCCATTAGGTTTAGTGTGTTGATAATATCATTTAAATATTCTATACTGTTATTGATTTTCTATTTATGCTATCATGTATTGAGGGAAGGGTATTGAAATGTCCAATTATAATAGTTAATTTGTCTATTTCTTCTGTCAGTTTTATCAGTTTTTGCTTTATGCAGTTTGAAAATCTGTTATTAGATACAAAACAATTTAGAATTATTGTCTTTTTTATACCTAGATCCCTTTATTTTTATTTATTTATATTTTATCTATTTTTAGAGAGAAGGGGAGAGAGGGAGAGAGGGAGAGAAACAGCAATGTATGGTTGCCTCTCCCATGGCCCTCATGGGGACCTGGCCCGCAACCCAGGCATGTGCCCTGACTGGGAATCAAACTGGGACCCTCTAATTCCCAGCCCGCACTCAATCCACTGAGCTACACCAGCCAGGGCCCTAGATCCCTTTAAAATTATGAAATGACCTTCTTTGTTTCTGGTAATATATTTGCCTTGAAATATATTTTGTCTGATATTACTGTGGCCCTTGCAGCTTTCCTTTTGAATAGTGTAAACATAGTGTATCTTTTGTATGTTTATATTTAAAGTGAATTTGTTATAGTAAGCATTGAGTTGGGTCTTCTCATTTTCTCCAATTTGACAATATTTTTAATGGGAATGGCTGGATCTATTATATTTAATATATCAATATGGCTACATTTAAGTCTGATACATCATATTTTTTGTCCTGTTTTCCTCCTTTTTCTGCCTCTTTTGTTTTGGATTGAGTAATATTTAGCAATTTCATTTTATCTTCTTGGTTGAATTATCAGTTGTACCTCTTTGTTTTGTTATTTCACTGATTATATTAACTTTTATTGTATATGTCTTTAAATGATCACATTCTGTCTTCAAGTGATTTTATACCATCAAATGTATAAGTCAACAATAGTTCACTTCCATTTCTATTGCACTTCCACTCTTTCTACTATTTTTTTATTCATTTTACTTATACATGTTATGAAAGATACTAAACATTGCAATTATCTTGTTTAAACAACTATCTTCTGAAGAAATTTAAGTCACAAAATAAAAATTTTATTTTTATACACATGTAGTTACCTTTCCTGTTGCTTTTCATTACTTTAGTGCGTATTTTCATTTGTTGTAATTTTTCATCTGCCTGACAAATTTATTTTAAATTTCTTGTATGTAGGTTTCCTCAAAATGAATTTTTCCAGCTTTTTAAAGAATATTAAATATTTTATTGTTTATGCTATTAGAGTTGTCCCAGTTTCTCGCCCTTTGCCCCCTCACCTAACTTTTTGTTTGTCTAAACTATCTTTTTTTTTTTTTGCATTCATTTTTGAGCAATGTGTTCACCAAGTATTAAGCTCTATGTTGTCAGTCTTATTTTCACATCTTTAAAAATGTTCCTCCACTGTTTGAGTTTTTTCCAAGGAGAAATCTGCTATATTCCTTATTTTTGTTTATCTGTACACAATATGTCTTTTTTCCTCTGACTGCTTTGAAGATATTTCCCTTTATATCTGGTTTTAAGCAATTTCATTATGAACTGTGTTAGTGTAGTTTTCTTCACTTTTTTTTGTGCTTAAAGTTCATTTAGCTTCTTGCAATGTGGCTGTTTAATCTTCATAAAATTTAGAAATGTTTTGCTGCTATGTTTTTAAATCTACAGGCATTGGCAATAATAGGTTTATAGTTATGAGTATGCAAAACACAGAGCGAATAAATCTATTGTAATAACATAACTGCATGTCTTTTCCATACAAGTACTGTAAACCTACTTTTGCCCACCACTCTATTTGTTTGCCTCTTATCTTTTCACTATTTCAGGGAGTCAATTTCAGTATAAAGGGTTGCTTAAAGCTTTTCCATGGCACACTGGTGTTCTTTGCATTTTAAAAAAATATTTCTTCTGTTTTAAATTTTAGATAGTTTCCATCGCTATTTCTTCAATACCCTAAGTTTTCATTTCATATATTTTACTTTTCATCTCTAGCAGTTGAATGTGGGTCTTTTTCATATCTTCAATATTTCTACTTAACTTTTTAGACATATTAAAAGTATAGTAACTGTACTTATGTCCTTGGGTTTGCTAATTCAAACACGTGTACCAGTGTTGTCAGTTTGATTGACTGATTATTGTTCTCAATATGGGTATTGTTCTCCTGCTTTGTTGCATACATGCCTGCAAAGCTTTGGGTGCCAGAACTTGTGGGTTTTACTTGCTGGGTAGATGTTTTCTTAGTCCTATAAATATTTTTAAGGATTCTTCTTCCATACCATTAAGGTACATGGAAACAGATCATTTGGGGTCTTTCTTTCACAATTTGTGGCTTCATAAAAGTACCCAGCATAGAGCTAATTATTCTTCACTACTAAGACAAGACCTTCCTGAGTGCTCTACCTAATGCTGTAAGAATTATAAGTGTTTAAAATCGGATTGTAGGGAACAGGTACATTTCCTGGCCCTGTGTGACTATTAAGCAGTGTTCCCTTTAATTCTTTTAAGTGGTTCTTTCACAGTCTTTGGAAGTTTCCTCAAATGCAAAGATAGGTCAGTACTCTGCAATACTTGACATGAAACTTCGGCTTGCATCCAGATTATTTCTCTGTTCAGTTCTCTCCTTTATCATGCCATGCGAACGCTAGCTTGTTTTTTCTCTTTGGACCTCAGCTTGTACTTCCTCAGACCATGTTCTTCCTGTGTTCCTCTTCCCTTAACTGTGGCTTAGAAATTTTCTCATGGGAGTAAGCTAAGACATTTGTAAGGCTCATCTCACTTTTTTCCTGTCTCTGAGGGACCACTCTCTGGTTGCCTGATGCCCAGGACCATGACTTGATAATTTTATTGTTGTTGTTTCATGCAGGAAGGTAAGTCCAGTCCTTGTTACTTCGTGTGACCTGAAGTTGAAGTGCCAGCTGACCTTAATAATGAGATGAGGCATAAGTAGATTAAGAAACTGTATACATAATACATCTGTAAAAATTTAGCTTATGGTAACATACTAAATTAAAGTTTCTTTCCACATACACATACATATGTAAGTTAAACTACATTCTCCTTCTCTAGAGAAATATTTTAATGAGCAAGAAATTTATTCCACATGGAAGTTTACTTAAAAAAATAGAAGAAAAAGAAATAAAAACAAATTTGGGCACTGCAAGAGCATCTGTAATTTAATAAGTGGTAATAATGTTACAGAAATGTTTACTTCAGGTTCAGCTTCTACAAATAGTTTTAGTACATTGGAGCAATTCTTAGATCTTGAAGAATTTTCTGACCTCATTCTACTAAAGAAAAATTTCAACTTTTCTCTGTTAAACATTTTTTAGACCAAAAATACAGTGTAATTATTAGAATATTGAGTCAGGTGAAATGATAAACCTTTTCACAAAATAATTAATATAGTTGGCCAAAAAAATGCAACCTGCCTATATGACAGTTAATTTAGGAGATGTTCATGAATGTGGGGCCTTCTGGGATATCTGCTAGATTCATTATTCCTGAAAAAGTTCTCAAAAGTGGTTTTGATGTAGTTTACCCCTAAGTTGCTAATTTTCTGTAAGGACAGAATTTTTAAAAATTCTTTAGTACCAATATCAAGCAAATAACTGAGGTTTCATTGCATTTTGTATGAACACTGTGAGTCTTTTCAAGTTGAAAAGAACTTATTACAAGTGCTAGCAAAAAGGAAAGAGAAGAAAAGAAAATATTGAAAAATAGGAAACTTTTCTAGAAAGGATGGAAACATTTGAATAAAAGTAGGTGGGATAATAGTGGAAGAAGTAACTCAAATGAGAAAGCAATTTCAAAGTGTTCAATGACTTAAGTGACTCAGTGTTATGAAAATAAGCATAATTACTAAATGAAATCATATAACTAGTTAGAAAGATAGATAGAATGAGAAGTTCTTATTAAAATTGTTCTAAAATTCAAATAGTCTAGAGAAAATTATGTCAAAATGAGAAAAACAAATTCTTAAAATCTAGGTCATTTAACTGATTTCCCATATTTCCTGCAATTCTCTGTTTAAAATGTTTTGTCCATCACCTAGACACTTCTTTTCACTGAAGATCATTGTAAGCAAAGTACAAAATGGTAATTAAACATTTCTACTTCAGTGCTAGGCACACATTGTTCTTTTAATGAATCAGATTATCTCAACTTTGTAAGGATTAATTAGGTACTTGTAGCAAAGCAAGTCCTTTAAATTTCTCAGAATACTATGCCACCAGATAACTAAGTGGCAGTGTTGTAAATTCAAAGAGTTAATAGAAGCTAAGAAATCCCATTACACCAAATTCCACTAGAAGAATTAGAAGTATTTTATTGACTATGACATTATTAAAATATTATCATATATTTTCATTTATGTTAACTAAGGTTTTTGTAAGCACTAAATATCATTGGGAAAAATGGAAATTAAATGTCACAATATTTTTTTCTTTTAGAAAAATATTAAAACTACAAAAAAATTTGAGACCTGAAAGTATTTTCTATCCAAAATCAACAAATACAAAGATTTTATAATAACTCATATTATAAATTTAAAAACAACTATTTTGGAATAATTTTAGATATATATAAAACTTGCAGAGACAGTACAAAGAGTTCCCATATACTTTGATCCAACTTCTTCTAATGCTAACATCTTATATACAGACATTTATCAGAACTAAGGGGAGGGTTGAGAATGGATGAAAGAAGATGAAGATGAGCCAAACAACATACATGCATAAATCATGGACACAGAAAACTGTGTGGTGATAGCCAGAGGGAAAGAGGGCTGGGGGATGAGTGGATATGGGCAAAATGGGGGCAATAGAGATATCTATAATAGTGTCTACAATTTATTTATTTATTTTTATTATAATTTTTTATTGCTGTTCAAGTACAACCGTCTCCATTTTTGCCCCTACCACAGCCCACCACGCCCCACCCACCCCACCTCCCACCCTGGATCCTACCTCCTTTGGCTTTGTCCATGTGTCCTTTATACATGTTCCTTGATGAACCTTTTCCTATTTTCCCCCATTATCCTCCTTTCACCTCCGCTCTGGTCACTGTTAGTTTGTTCTTTATTTCAACATCTCTGGTTACATTTTGTTCCTTTGTTTGTTTTGTTGATTGGTTTCCACTTATAGGTGAGATCATATGGTATTTGTCTTTCACCACCTGGCTTATTTCACTTAGCATAATGCTCTCCATTTAATTAAAAAAATAAAAAAAAAACTAAACTAAAAAGTTAACATTGGTATAATGCTATTAACCAGACAACAGATTTTACTAATATTTTATCTTTTTCTATTCCAGAATTCATTCCAGGACACTGCGTTAGTCTTAGTCATCATGTGTCCTAGCCTCCTTCAACCGGTGAGTTTCCCAGTCTATCTTTGTTGGTTACGACCTTGAGAATTTTTTAGAGTATTGATCAGGTATTTTGTAGAATATCTTTTGATTTGGTTTTGTCTGATATTTATTCACAATTAGGAATTCTCAATGGATTTTTGAGAAAAATATTTCAGAAGCAAAGTGTGCTTATTGCATCATATCAAGGGGCATACCATATCAACATGTCTTATCACAGGTGGCGTCAGCTTTGATCATTTGGTTAAGGTGGAGTCTGACAGGCTTCTTTACTGTAAAGTGCCTGTTTTTCTCTTTTCATATGCTATTATTTGGAGGCAAGTAGCTAAAGTCCAGGCCACATTCTGGTTAAGGAGAATTAATCTCCACCATTTGTAGAGAGGAGTCTCTACATAAATTATTTAAATTTTTTCTGAAGGAATATTACTTCTGTCTCCCTCATTTATTTATTTGTTCAATCAATTATGCATATTAGGATGTACTTGTAGATATTTACTTTGTTCTTTGGCATTATAAATACTATTACTACTAAAAGTCCAATACTACTGCTATTTATTTTATTGCTTAAATGATTCCTGCTTTGACCATTTGGGACACTTTCTGGTTGGTTTCTGTGTCCTTTAGAGATACCTCTATATTCTTATTTTTTTTTTAACATTCTCTTTTTCAAATGTTTATTTATTTATTTTAAATAGTTCATTTTAATTGGATTTTTTTCATTACTATTTGTCCCTCAATATACTCTTCCACTTCCATTTCTGCACTGCAATCACTGCATTGTTGTCCCTGCCCATGAATCTGTTAGGTAGCAGCTAGGAATGAGCAGCCAGAGGGGAAATAAGGCAGGCCCTCCCCATTACAATCTAACAAAGAACTTAATACAGGAAGCTGGAAGCAAGAGGAAGTCATGTCTCACCAATTAACTGAGCAGTCCTGAGCTCGGTTTGATAAGATTGCCAGGTGTCCAGAGCATTGCAAGCAAAATAGCACAGAAGGATGCAAGAGTCCTTGAGACTGCACTAAGAAAAGGGGCTTCTCTAAGTTTCTATAAAAATGTTGCTAAGATTGCAGGTGTCCTGAACATCACAAGTGGGAATTACACAGTAGGAAAAGGGTGTCTGTGCTGGGAAAGGGGGCATTTGTAACAGTTTCACTAAGACAAAGAGCCTTTACTAACTAAGAAAGGAAGCCTTTGTAGCTGCACAGTATTCCTGAGTGGGTGAAGGAGGGGTACCTGGAAGCTGGATGAGGTATATAACCTCTGAACCCCAACAGTCGGCATATTTAGATTAGCTAAGTACCCACTTTAGCCCCAGCTCAAGTGTATAGAACAAACTCACTAATTTACTAACAAACTTATTTACTAACAACTTCATTTCCTTTATATGTGGGACATTTAGACTAACTGGGGGCCTGCTTGCAGCTTTATGCTTGTATGTATTTCATAAATAAACTTGCTATTTCATTTCTACTATATATGTTTGTCTCTTGCTTGAATTTGTGTCTTTTGAGCAAGACAAGAACTGAGGCAAGGGAAGAGAGGCCCCTTGTTATCTCTCTCCCCATCTGTAACAAGTCTTTTTTTTTTTTTTTTTTTTTTTTGGCTAGATCCCTCCACCCTCCAAACCTCTGCTCCCCAACCAGAACTGTTAGATGGCTCTCCACGTACGAGCCTGTCATTCTTTTGCTTGTTAGTTCAGTTTATTAGATTCTACCTATAAGCAAAATCATACGATACTTGTCTTTCTCTGCCTGGCTTATTTCATTTAGCACAATGTTCTCCAGGTCCATCCATGCTATTGCGAAGGGTAAAAGTTTCTTTTCTTTTCTTTTTCTTTTTCTTTTTCTTTCTTTCTTTCTTCCTCTTTTTTTTTTTTTTTTTTTTTTTTTACAGCCAAGTAGTATTCCATTGTGCAAATGTACCATAGTTGTTTTATCTGCTCATCTGCTGATGGTCACTTGGGCTGCTTCCAAATTTTGGTGGGCTGCTTCTATATTTTAGCTGTTGTAAATAATGCTGCAATGAACATAATGAGGAATATATTCATGGTACTGGCATAAAAATAGACATAGAGATTAATGGAACAGAATAGAGGCCCAGAAATAAACCCACACCTTTATAGTCAATTAATACCTGGCAAAGAAGACAAACATATACAATGGGCTAAAGACAGTTTATTCAATAAGTGGTGTTGGGAAAATTGGACAGATAGTTGCAGAAAAATGAAACCAAACTACTTTCTTAAGCCACACTCAAGAATAAATTTAAAATGGATTAAGTCTTAAATGTTAAACACTCTCACCTTCTGTCACTATCTAATGTTCCAAACTTGTCTTGAATTTTCCCTACTCAGCCCTAGAAACAACCAATTCTTCAGGGAACCTTGGTTCCTTTCATGGAAGAATGGTGTTTAGAAACTACGGTTGGATATCCTGTTATCACTGCTTCTTTCTCTTCTCAGCAGATAGAGATAAGAAATGCATTCATTATACAAACCCATGTGTACACATTTTTAAAAATTATGTGTGTGTACCTAAGTTCATATTGCTATCTCTGACTCTAATTCAACACCCTAGGGCTCATTCTATCTTTCCTCCACACTCATATTTAACTTTTATCACTGATAGTGAGAAACCTAGTTCCCATTATCTACAATTTATATTTGTATTTGTTCAACCAACGGTAGTGCCCATGCAGAGCAGCCTCAGAGCAAAGCAATTAAAGAACTACAGTCAGTTTTTCTGGAGTGGAGGCAGAGTTGGGGAAAATTGTCAGCTGTAACTTTTATTTCATTCAGGCATTATAGCACAACTCTGCTTCCTCCTCCCTTAATTGAGTTGCCTTGGTCTAGTATCCTTCTTGTAGTGGTTTTGATATTATCATATTTTAATGTCATAAATTCCCAATACTTGGTTTATTACAACTGTATTATAACAGATGAAACTGAGGTTTTGAGAGTAACTTTCCCAAGGTCATATGGCTCATAGTAACAGAGCTGAGTCTAAAATTCAGCTCTGTTCGAAGCCCAAAATATGAAATTTTATTATATTACAGTTAAAACGTAATTCCCCACAGAGAAATACAGTGTGGCTGGGTTTACGGTTAAAGTATCTAGGTTATTTTGCTTTCATCAATGAGCATTCATAATAGTCTTTGAGTCATCTTTTGCCTATTTACTTATTGTCAGTGAGATTAACCAATTTAAAACTAAAAAAATATGTAACAGGGTCATATCTAGCCAAATTCCCAATACTTTATATTTTGCCTTTAACTTTGTCTTTAAATAATTGGCAAGGCCATCTCACCGTGCAATTTGAATAGATTGCATCCACTTGGATAATTTTGCTATAACTTTGAACATGTAAAATATAAATTATAATTTTATTACTAAAATATTGTAAGTCACTATTCTATTTCTTTAATAAGAATTTCAGAATATCTAGTGTGTATTCATTGGGGCATTTGCACAGATAAAGAATTTTCTGAGAAGAGTTCTAGTTCTATCTAGTACAAAGCTTATCAAACTACTAGTGATAAAGGAAAAGCTTTTTTTCTTCCTCTACCATCAGCCATGGATTGATAGCTCTAGAAAATAATTTTCTAGAGAAATAAAAATTTAAGAATACTAATACAAGCCCAAAAAGTTTATGATTATATTTTTCAAGTATAAAATCACTCAGTCAAGTTGACATTAAAGTTCCCAAACACTTTTTCTCAATTTCTATATTTTTCTGTTTGTGAATTGATAACAAACATTTGTTTACTAGCATTGATCTATTGAACATTTTGGTCCCTGATTAAAGATTCCTTTAGAAAAGCTCGGCTCAGTGTTAGTGTCCACCAGAGTCCAAGTCATATTTCACTAGCATAACAGCACTCTCTTTTCCTCTGAGGATAGTTAACTATTCTCAACCACTTTAAAAAAAATACTTTTAACGTTTTTTTTTTTTTTTTTTTTTTAATCTCACCCAAGGATATGTTTATTGATTTTAGAGGGGGAGGAAGGGAGACAGAGAAAGGGAGAGAGAGAAACATCACTATGAGAGAGAAACATTGATCAATTGCCTCCCTTATGCACCCATCGGGGGGTTGGACCTCCAACCTAGGTACGTGGCCTGACCGGGAATTGAAACTTCGACCTTTTGGTGTACTGGACAATGTTCCAACCAACTGAGCCACCCAGCCAGAGCTGTCCTCCACATCTTAGTGCCTACTTACTTTTGTACCAATCTACATTTTTGAAAAGCATTATATATGAAACACATCACTCTTCTTTGCTATTGCCTTTGCAGAAATATAAATGCTAGTAACATTTTTTTTTAAGATTTTATTTTTATTTATTTTTAGAGAGAGGGGAAGGAAGGGAGACAGAGAGGGAGAGAAACAGCAATGTATGGTTGCCTCTCACATGGCCTTCACTGGGGACCTGGCCCGCAACCCAGGCATGTGCCCTGACTGGGAATCGAACCGGGACCGCTCAGTTCCCAGCCGGCGCTCAATCCACTGAGCTACACCAGCCAGGGCTAAATGCTCGTAACATATTGAGTACTTACTATATGCAAGTACAGTTCTAAGTACCTTACATGTAAAGTCATTTAATCTTTTCAATATGGAACAAACACTATTATCATTCCTACTTTAACAGAAATGAAAACTGAAGTGCACAGAGATTGACTTGCCATGACCACATAGCAAGTGAATGGCAAAGTTGAGATTCAAACTCAGCAGCGTGGCTCTAAGTTTCTGTCCTTAACCAAAACATCACACCACTATCTATAAAATATAAAATAAAATAAAATAAAATAAAATAAAATAAAATAAAATAAAATAAAATAAAATAAAATAAAATAAAATAAATATAAAAGTATCTGGAAAGGCCTGTGTAGTTTATCTAAAATTGACTTCTAGGCACATGATTTAAAATGTTAATATGTATTTTATAGAGCTATTTTTAACTAGAAGGGACAATTCAAAGTTCATAGAATTATAAACAGTTAATATTTTTCTTTCTTTGTTTTGCTGCTAGACAGCTGGGAACTAAGGTCTGAGCTCAAATATCATGGAGTTTCTCTATGTATGACTTTTTGGTTTTTTTCCTTTTGTCAAGTATTGTTTTACTTATAACAAGTATTTTATTAGGCACCTCAAATCCCTTTTGCTTAAATAGATGGTATATAAGTAAGCCAAGCAATGTTCTTCAGTAGTTCTTTTGTCAGGAGACTTGCAGCTTCCAATCTGCAATCATTGAGAATCATTAGAAAAAGACTGAAGAGATATGTTAGCATTCTGAGGCTGCCAAAACAAATGACCATAAACTGGTTGCTAAGTCAACAAAAGTTTATTCTCTTACAGTTCTGGAGGTCAACAGTCTGACATCAAGGTGTGGGCAGGTTCACACTTCCTCCGGAGGGTCTAGAGGAAAATCCATTCTTTGCTTCTTTCAGCTTCTGGTGCTTGACGAGGTTCTTACCTTGTGGCTGCCACTCCAGTCTCTGCCTTCATGATCCCACTGCCTCCTCCTCTTCTCTGTCTGTCTTCTCTGCATATTTCCTTTAAGGACACTGTCATTGGATTTAGGCCAATCCAGATAATCCATGATGACTTCATCTCAAGATGCTTAATTATATCTGCAAAGACCCTTTTCTCAAATGAGGTAACATTCATAGGTTCTGGGGATTAGGACATGGGCATAGCTTTTTGGTGATCACCATTCAAGCTACTGGAAGAGGTATTGGTCGTCAGAGGTGTCTTTCTGTAACTACACTCATTGTGTTGGGCTTTTAATGCATGGGCTTTGTGACTTAAAACTGATATGTAAAAAGCCTTTTATTTTTTGCCCATTTCCTGGCTCTTTGTTTTGTTTTGGAATGGTTAAGTTTGCCAGGGACCTGGTTTTCATTCAGGTGAAATTGATAGATGTACAATATTTTAAATTTTGTTTGTCTATATTTTGTCTTAAAGTCGTATAAAGAAACCTTTTACATTATCCTCCATATTCATCTTTCTGAGAGGCAGTATAAAATAGTTCTTTTTTTTCAAAGATTTTATTTATTTATTTTTAGAGAGAGGGGAAGGGAGGGAGAAAGAGAGGGAGAGAAACAGCAATGTATGGTTGCCTCTCACATGGTCCTCACTGGGGACCTGGCCTGCAACCCAGGCATGTGCCCTGACGGGGAATCGAACCGGGATCCTCTGGTTCCCAGCCCGCGCTCATTCCACTGAGCTACACAAGCCAGGGCTAAAATAGTTCTTAAGAGCATAGACTGTAAAAGTTTTGCCTGGACTCAAATCCTGACTGACTACTACTAGCTACATTACCTTAAGCAATTTTCTTTATTTCTATGTGCCTTTATCATAGGATATTACACACAGACACACACACTACTACACAATGGTTAAAACAGTGCCTAGACTGTGAAACACAGTGAGTTGTCATTACTAGCTATTACTCTGAAGAACAGCTATACTCTTCTCTCAGCATAACTCCATTATGATAAGCTCAGCTATCTAATGCTTTATTTTTACAAGATTTTGTGCCTAAAACACCTGCAAAATTTTCAAATAGTAGAAATTGAAGATTACTGAAACTTTCAGACATAAAATAATCACTAGAGATAACATAAAATCATAAAAGAAGCCTATGACTTTGAGTGAAATAAAAATTACCATTTCGTTTTGGGAGGCCTGAGACAAAGGACATTTATCTAAGTTCTGATAAGGAAGACCAGATGTCCAGAGAATTTGTCAAAAAAGTTAGAGCCTGTCACCTTTAGGTCACTGATTCTCATCCAACTATGACAAAAGTAATTGAACATCATTATTGTCTAAAAACTGTTAAGTACCATCTCTGAAAAAAGTTGTTTGCCGGCCTGGCTGGTGTAGCTCAGTGGATTGAGTGCGGGCTGGGAACCAGAGGGTCCCGGTTCGATTCCCAGTTGGGGCACATGCCTGGGTTACGGGCCAGGTCCCCAGTGAGGGCCATGTGAGAGGCAACCTTACATTGTTAAAAAAAAAAAAGTTGTTTGCCTCATTCTGGTTTCCGGTGGTGCCAGGTGGTGACAATTTTCATCACATTGAACACTCACCACTTGGCCATTTGAAATGATATACTGACAGTCTCTTTCTCCAGGGTCCTCTGTCAGACTTGGCAGGTGGTACAGGAAAATTTATAAGTGGATGTCAGTTTGATGGGATACCAATAATTGTCAGCCATTAGATCTATACCTAATAAAGATTTTATTTATTTATTTTTAGAGAGAAGAGAAGGGAGGGAGACAGAGAAGGAAAGAAACAGCAATGTATGGTTGCCTCTCACATGGCCCTCACTGGGGACCTGGCCTGCAACCCAGGCTTGTGCCCTGACCGGGAATTGAACCGGGACATTCTGGTTCCCAGCCCGCGCTCAATCCATTGAGCTACACCAGCCAAGGCTAGATCTATACCTTTTTAATAGACAGTCTAAGTTACAATGTAAAAAAAAAAAATGTAAACCAGCTTTATGTTATAATTTACATAACATAAATTTCAGTTTTTTTAAGGTATAATTTAGGTAAATTGATAGAATTGTGTAATGATTGCTTAAGCTGGTTTTAGAACATTTTGACGGGGAATTTAAAGGAATATGTGTGTGTGTGTGTGTGCGTATATATATATATATATATATATATATACAGATATATATATTCTTATTTAAAAGAAGATAATACCTAAGGCACTGAGGAAGACAGGTTAGAAAGTGCAAGAGAGAAATAGTATTTTAAAATTCGATTAAACTTTCAAAAAAATTTTAATGCAGCTGTATAGTATTCTGATCTGTGATTGTTTGAATTTTTATTTATGAATTATCTAATGTTGTGAATACCTTAATGAAACATATCAAAGGTCTTTTCACCATAATAATGCTTTAGCATAATGCCTTCTAGAAGGCCAACACTGCAATATTTAATTGGGAAAATAAATAAAATTACCCATCCTTATGTTTTTTCCATGCCTAACTATTTCATATTCAGAATCACTGAATGAGTTTAAGTTCTAATATGGGCAAATTTGAGTGTACTCTGAATATAGGGGTAGAAAAGCTGTACCTTCTCTTTTAAAGTAAGTGCATTATTTATTAATAATACTAACTAATTATATAGTATTTAATTTATGCTAGGCACTATCCTAAGAACTTATTAAATAATTAAATATTGTCATCTAATCCTCACCACTCTTAGAAGAAAATAACAGTTTAATGGAGGTGAAGTATCTTGCCAGGGTTATACATGGAGGAGCTCTAATTAGAATTCAGGCAATCTGGATCCAGAATAATTATTTTTACATAAGCAAAAATAATTGCTTATTTTTGACAGCTATTTTTCTTTTCTTTGATACATCGATATCCAGCACTAAGGAAGATCTAATTTTTTATTGTTTTAATAACCCAACTAACTGAATTTCATGGCTAAGCATTTGTGACTTGCCACCAGCTCAAGTGTCTCAGCCCTACTGACCTTCAACTCATTATGTAAATCTTCAACTCTAGCTTCATTCAAATATTTATTTTTTGAACTCACACACTCAGCATATTAAGCAATGTCAAACAAAAACTAACGGTTGGGCCACATGGCACTGGTTCAGGTATTCGCTATCCAGCCTTAGCTGTGCTCTCACCATTGCTCAGAAATCTTCTTGCCCTTAATTTGTTTTCTTTCTCCTATCTCAGAGTGGCTACACACCTTTGTTTATTACTTCAAATTCTGTAACAACCTTCTATCCTTTTCTATTTTGATAGATGAGAAATGATTAGCAGTTCCAAATCTTCAGAGGTTAGTTAGAACAAGAACTCTAAGCTGTTCATTGAATTTAATAAATAGGTGGTTTTGGGTGTTTTGGAAAAAAAAAGAGTTTCAATATACAGTTGGCCCTTGAGAAACATGGGTTTCAGTTGTGCAAGGCCACTTTTATGTGGGCTTTTTTCCAATAAATATTGTAAATGTATTTACTTATAATTTTCTTAACATTTATTTTTCTATAACTTATTTTATTATAAGAATATAGTACATAATAGATGTAACATGCAAAATATATGTTGACTATTTATGTTATCAGTAAGGCTTTTGGCCAAAAGTAGGCTATTAGTATTTAAGTTTTGGGTGAGTCAAAAGTTATATGCAGATTTCAGCTGTGTGGAGGGCAGGAGCCCCAACCTCCTGTTGTTCAAGAGTCAACTATCGTAGGAACTTAAGCCAGGCCGCAGTCCATTCAATAGTGAGTGGGATAATTTTTCAAAAACTTAACTATCAAGAAAGAGGAGTATTATGTTCAAAGGAGAGAGAGAGAATGAAGGCAAGGCCACTACTAACCTATACAGGCATACCTTGACAATATTTTGGGTTCCAGACTCCAAAATAAAGCAAACATTGCAATAAAGTGAGTCACATAAATTTTTTTGGTTTCCTAGTACATAAAAAAGTTATATATTGGGGGAAAAATTTATAATGTACATAGGCAATAGTACAATTGTGCAATAGCATTACGTTTAAAGAAACAATGTACATGCCTTAAAAAAAAAAAACAAAAAAACTTTAAGGCTAAAAATTGCTAAAATTTGACCCTCAGCTAGTAATAATTTTTTTGCTGGTGGAGGTCTACCTCAATGTTGATTACTGCTGACTAATCAGAGTGTTGGTTGCTAAAGACTGGTGTAGTTGTGACAATTTCTTAAAATGAGACAATGAAGTTTGCAACATTGAGTCTTCTTGTCACAAATGATTTCTCTGTAATATGCCATCCTGTCTGATAGCAGTTTGGGCACAGAACTTCTTTCAAAATAGAACTTAATTCTCTCAAACCCTGCTGCTGCTCTATCAACTAAGTTTATGTAATATTCTAAATCCTTGTTGTCACCCTGATTGGTGTGGCTCAGTGGGTTGGGTGTCGTCCTGCAAACTGAAAGGTAACCAGTTTGATTCCCTGCCAGGGCACGTGCTTGGGTTGCAGGCCAGGTCCTTAGTTGGGAGCGTGCATAAGTAACTGATGGATGTTTCTCTCAGACATCGATGCTTCTCTCCCTCTCTTTCTCCCCCCCCCTTATCCTCTCTCTAAAATAAATAAAAAAAAAATAAAATAAATACTTTGTTGTCATTTTAACAATCTTTTCATCTTCATCAGTAGATTCCATTTCAAGAAACTGCTTTCTTTGCTCATCATAAAAAGAAACTCCGCATTAATTAAAATTTTATCATGAGCCCGGTTGGTGTAGCTCAGTGGATTGAGTGCAGGCTGGGAACCAGAGGGTCCTGGTTCGATTCCCAGTCTGGGCACATGCCTGGGTTGTAGGCCGGGTCCCCGGTGGGGGCCATGTGAGAGGCAACCATACATTGCTGTTTCTCTCCCTCTCTGTCTCCCTCCCTTCTCTTCTCTCTAAAAATAAATAAATAAAATCTTTAAAAAAATTTTATCATGAGATTCAGTAATTCAATTACATCTTTAGGTTCCAATTCTAAACCTAATTCTCTGGCTATTTTTACCACATCTTCAGTTACTTCCTCCAGTGAAGTCTTAAATCCCTCAAAGTCATCCATGAAAGTTGGAATCAACTTCTTCCAAACTCCTGTTGATGTTGATATTTTGATCTCTTCTCATGAATCACAAATGTTCTTAAGGACAGCTAGAATTATGAATTCGTTCCAGAAGGTTTTCAATATACTTTGGCCATGTCCATCGGAAAAATAAAAATCACTACTTATGGCAGCTATATAGCCTTACAAAATGCGGGTTTTTTTTTTTTTTAAAGAATAAGATTTGGGTGACCAGGGGCATTGTCAGTGAACTATAATATTTTGAAAGGAATCTTTTTTTTTTTCTAAGTAGTAGATCTCAACAGTGGGCTTAAAATATTCAGTGAACCATTTTGTAAACATATGTGCCGCCATCCAGGCTTTGTTCTTCCATTTACAGAGCACAGACAGAATAGATTTAGTATAATTCTTAAGGGCCCAGGATTTTCAGAATGATAATGCGTTTTGGCTTCAAGAGTAAGTCACTAGCTGCATTAGGACCTTCAAGAGAGTCAGCCTATCTTTTGAAGCTTTGAAGCTACACATTGACTTCCCTATGGCTCTGAAAGTCCTGGAGAGTATTTTATTCCAATGTAAAGCTATTTCATCTACATTGGAAATCTGTTGTTTTTAGTGTAGCCACCTTTATTAGTTATCTTAGCTAGGTCTTCTGGATAACTTGTGGATTCACTTTGCACATTTATATTGTGGAGACAGCCCGTTTCCTCAAATTTCATTAACCAACCTCCATTAAGTTCACATTTTCTGTCTGCAGCTTCACCTTCCTCAGCCTTCACACAATTGAAAAGTTAAGGCCTTGTTCTTCATTGGGCTTTGGCTTAAGGAACTATCATGGCTCGTTTCATCTTCTGTCGGGACCAGTAAAATGTTCTCCATAACATTAGTAAGGCTGTTTGCTTTCTTATCATTCATGTGTTCAGTGGAGTAGCTCTTTTAATTTTCTTCAAAAACTTTTCCTTTGCATTTATCACTTGGCACGAGAGACCCAGCCTTTGACCTGTCTCAGTTTTCTACATGCTCTCCTCACTAAACTTATTTCTAGCTTTTGATTCAGTGTGAGAAATGAGACTCTTCCTTTCACCTGAACACTTACAGGCCATTGTAGGGTTATTAATTATCCTACTTTCAATATTGTTGTGTATTAGAAAATAGGGAGGCCTAAGGACAGGGAGAGAGATTGGGAAATGTCCTGTCAATGAAGCACCCAGCACACACACAACACTTACTGATTAAGTTGACTGTCTTTTATGTGTGCAGGTTGTGGTACCCAAAAACAATGACAAGAGTAACATCAAAGATCACTGATCATCATAACAAATATAATAATAAAAAAAAGTTTGAAATATTGTGAGAATTACCAAAATGTGATACAGAGAAATGAAGTGAGTGAATGCTATTGGAAAAATGGTGCTAATAGACTTGCTTGATGCAGGGTTGCCACAAATCTTCGATTTGTAAAATGTATGCAATAGCCCCAAAGCACAATGAAATGAGGTAATGCCTATAGAGTCATATGCTGCATAAAGATATGTTGGTCATGATGGACCACGTATATGACAGTGGTTCCATAATAATATGATGGAGCTGAAAAATTCCTATTGCCGTCACATCATAGCTGTCTTAAGTGATAGGACAATATATTACTCATGTGTTTCTGGTGATACTGGTATAAACAAAACTACTTCACTGCCAGTCATAGAAAAGTACAGCATATACAATTACTGAAGTAAATTATACCATCTAGGTGTAAACACACTCTATGATATTTGCCTACTGACTCATTTCTCTGGTTGTATCTCCATTATTAAGTATCACATGACTATACTATGCCCTTCTTCAGAAAGAAGTGCATTCTTGTGGTGGACAGTCTCCTAAGGATTCATAGCTTGATGAGGGACAGGAACCTTTTTGTACAAAGGAAAACATTCTCCTTCCTAGAAGCAAATGGCCTCATCTGCCCTCTTGGTTGGGCATTGAGTATATCTCATGTAGCGTACAGCCTATAAAACTGTGATTGCCTAGCATAAGGAAGGGGTTTTAGTGGAACTAGTTCCTATAGTTTTTTTTTTTTTTTTCCCCAGCAGTCTGGATGCTGAAATGTATAAGGCAAATTAACTGATTCTAGGTTGAGGTTTTGGCACGTAAGCATGCGTCACAATGGGACAAGATAGCTGAAAACACTGGCAAGTTTTATGGATAGTGGATCTAGAATGGATAGCAAAGGAAGATGTGGCAGACATGATTATCCATTCTTCTTTTTCCATATGAATCGAATCAGCATTTTATCCAGAAGTTGGGCAGCAATGCAGTAAGACAAGGTGAACTAAATTCAAGTAGCGAATCACAGGTGAAACCAACCATGGTAGTCACATTCCTGTGTAAATTTAGGGGTAGGTATGTGACTGAGTTTAAGCCTAAGAAATATAAAGAAAAGTTTTCCTTTAGGCAAAGATGCCCAGGATAAACACTCTTACTTTCCTTTACATGTGACCCTATGAGGAAGTGGTACTTAGAGCTGTGGTAATCATTTTATAGCCACGATGGGGCAAATTTGAGCTCAAATACTACATGAGGAAATGAAAGAAACAAAAAATCTGGGTCCTCAGTTACATTATTAAAGATTATTATTGTCACTCTCTTCTTTCTGAAATTTCTCCTTTTTCTTCTCAAAAGCCACTTTTTCCTTTATGACTGATATGAGGTTTTTACTTAAAACTTAGTTCATTTTTACTTCTCTCTCCAGGCACGGGTGTCCAAACTCCTGGCATCACTGGGTCACATTGGAAGAAGAGTTGCCCTGGGCCACACATTGAATACACTGTGACACGTAAGCACACAAAAAAATCTCAATGTTTTAAGTACATTTATGATTTTGTGTTGCACCATATTCATAGCCACCCTGGACCACATGTGACCCACGGGCTTCGGGTTGGACACCTCTGCTAAGAGGTTGGTCACAGTTCATTGCTTTTAGTCATTTGAAAAATAAATATTTTCAACAGGCAGGGTATTTGTAGTTTTAAAGAATGTATTTAATATTACTTATACTCAAAAATTCTTTTTTGGTATTTTAAAAACACTTTTACTGAGCTATTATTCACATATTATATACCTACTGAAAATATACAAATCAAAAGTTTTTAGCCTATGAACAGAGCCATACAACCTTATGGCATAATCAATTTTAGAAAATTTTAGTCAACCCTAAAAGAAACCCTGTATTTAGGAGCAGTCGCTTTCCATTCCCTTCTGCCTTGTGAAACCAATACTATACTTTCTCACAGATTTACCTATTCTGTGAGCTCTATGACAATTAAAACTTGTATTGTTCATCACTAATCCCCAGTATCTAGGAAACTGGTTGGCCCAGGGGACTTCAATACTTGCCCAATAGTGAACAAGATAGAGTAAGTCCTTGCTTTCTTAGACTTTATATTCTAAAGGAGATGAATAAATTAAAGAGAAAAAGAAACACCTAAGTTTTGTTAACTGTTGCATAGCAGAGAATGCACTATAATAGAGGATATTAAGGAATCTATTTAAATAGCAAAATCAGAGGTTTCTCAGAGATGAGCTGACATTTATGTTGAGACCTCAATTAATGCTAGGAAGGAACCAGCAACAAGAGCCCAGGGAAAAGAATCCTCAGCACAGAAAAGGGCAAGTTAAATTCCAGGGGCTACAAAGAACCCAGGAAATTCCAGCGAAGTCAGTGTGACTACAGAATAGTAAAGGCAGAGGATGATGAAAAAAGTCATGGAAAGGTAGTTAAGGACCAGATTATACAAGCCTTGTTAGGGGGCGGTAAGAAGTTTATATTTAACTCCAAGTGAACTTGCATGTCATTTAAGTTGTATGACTTATTCCTTGTGCACAACCTTACTATTCAAACAGTGCCCCCAACCAGCAGCAGCAACATCACCTCTGACTTTTTAAAACTGCAGAATCTGAGGCAATGCCCTAGGATTGATGAAGTGTCCACCTTTAATAAGATCCCCAAGTGATTCATTTGTACATTAAATCTTGAGAAACCCTGGAGAATGAATTAGGAGTGAGAAAGAAGAGGGGAAACAAGTCAAGTATGCTAGTCCAAGTGAGAAATGAAAGCTGCCTGTATACGGGATAGCAGATAGGATGAGAGGACTGATTTAGAGTATATTTTAGAGATAACTGATTTTGGTCTGTTAGCCAGCTAAATAGAGATTACAGTAAGCAAGTATCAATACGAACCTGAATTTCTGAGAAAAGTTTGGGATTGGAGATACAGATATGTTGGTCTATTAGGTATCCTGCTTCTGAATTTCAACTCTTGTTTTACAGTTTTATATTGACAAATGTTTGCATGTTGTCATTTTTATGGAAAATAAGACACGCCTTCCTGATGGCTGTCCAAGTCTTCCAGACTTTCACTTTGAAGTTCTCTGTTATTAGATATCTTTCCAAGTCCTTTTTAACCTCTTCACACACACACGCACAAAATGTTATGGGTGTTTTGATCAAGGCCCATGGCTTACCAACATTCTTCCTTGTCCGTATCTCCTAGAATTCTCTACACCCAGGTCTTAACTGGGGCAGACACCCTCGAGCCTATCCAGTTTCTAGGTACAAGTCAGATTGGAAACTCCTGGGTTGGTGGGTCCCATTCTCTTGGTGTACAATTCTGTATTCTTCTTTTTTAAAGATATTTTATTTAGTTTTAGAGAGAGGGGAAGGGAAGGAAAAAGAAGGACAGATACATCAATGTATGGTTGCCTCTCACGTGGCCCTCACTGGGGACCTGGCCTGCAACCCAGGCATGTGCCCTGACTGGGAATAGAACCAGCGACCCTTTGGTTCGCAGCCTGCGCTGAATCCACTGAGCTACACTAGCCAGGGCCAATTCTGCATTCTTAAAAAATGAACAGTGAGCTAGAAGCAAGTCAGTTAATGGGAATGAAAGAACATAAAGTGGGGGAGACGCCACAGTCCCCATTTTTAAACAGAAGAGTAATTTTTTGCATCATCACTTTCGTAATAAGTGGCACAGCTGAATTCCAATTTAATGCACTACACTCTACCATTTCTTTCACCTAGGATTGTTTTGTGAAAAGTTCAGAAACAGCCCAAGTAAAATTAATGAATATCAACCTTAGGAAACAGTTTGTCTTGCTTATGATTTCCAAAGGCATAGCTAAAGTTGACACCCAAGTCAGGCTGCTCTTTCAATATAAGCCAGTTTGAGCTTTGTGTGCCTAAACTGGTTTTGTCTGCTCAGGGAATTTTCAAAGTTGGTCTCCACTTGTTTTTGATTTTAAGCTTGTTACAACTTAAAAACACAAGGGAAATACCTTTTCTTTTCTTTTCTTTCTTTCTTTATTTTTTTTAAGGTATGAAGAACGAGAAAACTTGCTAGGATTTCAATGCTCAGGCATCGGTAACTCAGGGTGTTACGACCACGCCACTAGAGTTCCGTGGGACGGTTCCAGGATCGTGCCTCTTCTGGTTAAATTCACAAGAGAGGGAAAACCGGGCAGATTTCCGGTTGGGAAGCGGTACTAACTTTTTCAAAGGTATTACTCTATCTATAGCTGTTTCTCGTGCTTTAAATTTACTTGATCTGTCTGAAACATTGCCTTAAGAAAAGTAAATTCTAAGAACTTGGAGAAGACAGTTCCCTTCCAATAAAACCATATAAGCATTTGTGGGGTGCAGCCTGTGGGAGCTGTTTAAAGAAGAAAAGCGGAGAATTTGCTCCAGAGCCAAGACTGGGTCCGGGCTGAGTTAAGTCAACTCGGACAGTCTCCTCGGGTGGCATCGGCCTGGCGGGGCCGAGAGGTTGGGGGAGGAAAAGGCAGGTCCCCGGGCGGCCTCAAGGTGAGTCGCGGGGCTGGACCGAGTGGGCCAAGGCACCTCCTTCCCTGTCGAGACGTGCACTCCGGAATAACCGTGGGTCCCGCTCCTCCCCCCAGCGGGGGGAGAAGGGGGGCAAGCGGGGGTTCTCTCAGGCTATAAAGGGCCTTGGGTCGCCGCGGCTGCCCTCAGCGTCCTGCGGCTCCGCCCTCGCCGCTCTCTTCCCGGCTCTAGCGCCCTTTCCAGCTCAGGGTGCACTCGACCCTCTCGGGCCTCTGCTACTCGGGCTGCGCTGGAAGATGGCGGCCCCGGCCGACTGCTCTGAGGAGGCGCTCGCTGCTGCCCTGGCAGACGTGCCCGAACTAGCCAGACTACTAGAGGTTGACCCGCATCTGAAGCCCTTCGCCTCGGACTTCCAGCGCAGGTACCACCTCACTCCGGCAGGGCTCTCCCTTTCTTCCCTATCGCCCCCCTTCCTCAGAGTGGGGCAGGCCGCCCCCCACGCGCATGCTCAGGGTTCGGGCCTTCCCCTCTGCTCCGCGGCGCGTGGCCCCGCCCCTGCCCGGCCTTCGCCCCACCCCTCGCCGTCCCGCCTCTGGTCTTGGAAGTTGGCACCTGCGGAGGGTGGGCTTGAGGTTCACTCTGGTCATTAGGTCCCGTGGTTTCCGGAGTTGTTAGGTGGAGGGTCTGGCCCCGCGACTGGATGAAGAAGAGCCGAATTAACTTTTCTGTTCCTCTCTCCCCTCCCTTGGAGTCAGTGGTTTTGCGCCATTGAGTACGTGCTTTGGCTCCTAGTCCTCCTTTCCTCCGCTGCTGGAGCGGAGGGAGGCAACGCCACTGTACCGGGATGATTCTGTGAATCAGCGAGTGCTTAACACCGGCATGTGTAATTGCACTTTAAATATTTTCTAGTTTATTTCATAGGAACTACTGTGATTTTTATATCTAGCAGGATTCTTTCTGGCAGCTTTTGTTTTGTTATCACCCCACTCTCAGAGAAAATTAGGCCAATCTTGGTCAACCTCTCGCTTCCGAATGTTGATCAGCAACGTGCATCTGTTTGGCATTGCCGGGGTGGAGAGGGAGAAAGGCAACAAATTCAAACTTATAGAGGGCGATTTAGGATGCTTTAGTTTTAGCTCGTCTGTTATGCTGTAGTAAATTGGTTTACTACAAAATTAAGTTGCTGAGATAGTAGTGCCGGTAGTCAGCTCAACTTTAAAAGTATAGTTTTGAAGATAATAATAGTTGGTATACTAGTTAGAGTAGTTATATTTATGAGATGAGCACGTTGTGATTTAATGTGTTGCCCTTGAGTTCCTGCCCTTTTAGCCGAGCTACTTGAGAATGAAAACAATTATGACAACAGAATTGTGTGTGTGTGTGTGTGTATATATACACACACACACACACACACACACACACACACACACACACACAGTCAAATATTCAAGAAACAGAAAATAGCTAGTTACTGGAAAGAAGCAGCAACGAGGGTAATGAACAAAGTTGATAAGGTTTTTGTTTTTTTGTTTAACTATCTTAGGTTCACCACCTAACATTGTGACTTATTACCTGTATTATATTCAGCAGCTGTTTATTAAAGAATCCCTAAGGGACACAAAGTTGAATATAACATTTCATTCCAGAGTTTATATATCCTAGTGAATGAACCCTCCGAGTAGTAACCTTGAGCTTTTGCTCAATTATTCAGATGATAGGGCCCTTATATTAGCCGTATGGGGAGCAGCAGCCTTCCTTTCAATATTTACAATATAGCTTTCAAAGAAACAGTTCACAGTCTTCATATTTCAAGATTGGATTTGATTTAGAAATAGTCAAAAATTTTAGAGCAAAAGATGGTGCTCAGACTTTTATGATGTACTTCTTTGATGGTGCTATGCTTTGTAAAATAACACAAGACATTTCTAAGAGTTGTGAAAATGTTTCATGTGTTTCCCACCCTCCCCCTTTAAAAAATGATTACAAACAGACAAACATCCCTAGTCAAATGTTTCTGTCATGTAACTCACTTCAAATCCATTAGGGTTGAAACAGTTATGATCCTCTTTCATGGTTTGTCAAAGCTAATCAGGGAGGTGAAGATCAGAATAAAGAAGTGGGGGCAATTTAGTGTTCTTGATGAGAAGGCTGGTTCACGGGGTCCTTGTGCCTCACTCTGACCTGGATTCTACTTCTAGCCTTGGTTCTCACTAATTGACATTTTCTAGCACACATGTTCCATTTAGACATTTCAAATAATAATTTGGCATTTGGCAGCAGTAACTTTTATTGGTAACATTTGAAGGATAAACAATTTCTCCTTCATAAAGTTTGGTTCCGGTTATTAATTCTATTTTCTGTTTATTTCTAATAACTCACCTAGGCAGTGTGCCTTTGGTATAACGCAGATATACAACCAAACATTTAGGTGCAAAGTATGATTACCAAGAATTGAAGAAAATTTGGAGTACAAACAATATGTAAGAATGGTGAGGGGAGGGAGGCAGTTTCTTCTCATTGGGGGCACCATCTCATCCTTCATTAGAAATTCTGTTATTCTCACTTACTTTTTCTGTAACTGTAACAATGTTGAATCAAGTGTGAGGATTAGTGAGTAACTCTGTGCCATAATAAAAAATTACTACATTAGAGTGAGTGACAGACTTTATAGTGTCTCATTGATTTCCTCCTAAGATGGAATTATCCTTGCAGCTCTTTTTTTTTTTCACCTGTTATTTACACTGCAGTTAATTGCTATGATCATAATTCCGATAGCTTCCTGTTTTAAAACCGCAACATTTAATCGTCGCCATATAACATGCCAACTTGAGGCATCTATCTATAGGACTTTCCTCATAGCAGTCTAGGCTGATGAAGGCTTTGTTTTGAAACATTTTTTTTTTTACAGTGTCAGTTGCGAAAAACAGAGAACATGTACTATGCACTGTTTCTCACCACTTTTGCCTGAGTCACTTCTGCTAGTACATTACATTGGCCAATGCAAGTCAAATGTGACTTCTCAGCCATGTGAGTGGAAGAGAGAATTGATATTTCTGGATAGCCTGAAAAACAACACAGTTGCAATAACACTTGTCTATATCCTGTGTTTAAAGTTTTATAATACTTCTACATACATCATGGAGTTTAATTTAGTCCTCAAGACAAAACCACAGGGTAGGAAGTGTGGGCATTTTTGTTTTTCCTGTTTTACAGATGAGAAACCTGAGATTTGGTGACTGGCTTAAGTTGACATGGCTAATACATGCTGCAGCTAAAATTAGTCTTTCTTTACTAAAACTGTTTTCAGTAGGTTCACAAACAATGGTTTCTTGGTAATGCAATGGATGCCTCCAGCATCCATTGGACATTTGAGACCACTTCTTGGATCCTCAAAGCCAAGCTACTGCAGCTCTTGCTTTTCTTCCATTTTCTCTGGTGGTTTCTTCTCAGGCTCTTTCTGACCATTTGATATAGGAGTTTCTCTGGGCCTTCCATAGGGCCTTTTCTGTGTATTTCTACTTTAGGTACTTTTCCTAGTATTCTCATTCATCCCATAGGATTTATCTATGTACTGAGGCACATCTGTCTTTACCCCCAGTCTTTCTCCTGATCTTAGACATATTTATAAATATCTTCATTTTGATGTCCTATAAGAACAACACTCAACATGTATAAAGTTGAATTTATGTTTTTTTATACCAGACCTGTTTGTCCCTTTATCTCAATATGTGGTCTCTTCATCTATCAACTATTCAAGCCTAAAATTTAAGGATTATCCTTAATTACTCTTTTCCTCTCCTTTTCTTTTATCTCCAAGTCTAGTCAATTATAGCTCCTGTCTTTCAGGCACGTGCTCCTAAATTTCTGCTGTTTTCATCATAAGTTACTAGCATTTCTAGCCTAAATTACAAAAACAGCCTCATAATAGTTGCCCCATTTCAAATCTCGACAGTTCCCCATGGCTCTTAAGGTGTGATGCAGATACCTTTTCATGGTTGTGTTGTACGGTCCCTGTGTACATTTTTAGTCTCTTCTTTGGACTCTCCTTTCACTCTGTATCATCCAATCAGAGGGAGCCTAAGGGTAAGAAAACCTACGCCTGAGGCAGATGGGATGTATAGGAGCTTCCATAAGGGGCACTGCAATACCACTAGAATACCTGTGGAGCATGATATTTGTCTTATAGGTGTGTTTCTTAAGTATTGAAGATTTTTATTTCTGCCGAGATCAGACAGGATCGGATGTGTTCAGGGTGGTGTGGGTGTAGACTGAAGATTTTCATTTTTTATTTTGTGTTGGTTCACAAGCAGTTAGGGGCCCAGAAATATCACTAAATAAAAGGTGAAAGAGAGATCAAGAAATTGAGCATTTGCTGCTCTTTATCAGAAGAGTGATTCTTTTAGTTTAGTAGGAAATGAATTAATAAGTGAACCATTTGCTCAATTTTTATTAATAGAAAATAATTTTTCTCTATCCCATAAAGTAGTTTTTTTAACAGATGCTTAAAAAAATGTCACTTTGAAGTGTGCTAGAATGTTATCCTGTCTTGGATGCCACAAGTTTTGTTCTAGCCGTAGGTGCAGCTACACTCTTGCACATGCTGTTTCTTCTCCTTCTTCTGTCTTATAAATCTTTGTATGCGTTGCAGGAACAGCTTGAAGATTTATATATGCCTTCCCTAACTTCTCCGCATTCTTAAACCTCTTCCCACCGCTTGTCTTCCAACTTGAATACTCCCATTTTAAGGGTGACCATCCCCTGTAACATGGTTGTCTTTCTGCTGGTTTGTGTCCTCCACTAAATATTTTGGTCTCATAGATGGCATCTTTATTTTTTGCTCATTGTTGTGTTCTCAGTCTGTAGAACCATACCTGGCTTAGAGGAAGCGGTGTAGTATTTGATTGAGCAAATGACTGAATGAATGTGTTCTGACCCTTTCTCTTTTCCATACTATTGAGTCTTCGGTCAACTCACCTGAAGCTAAAAATGTTGGAAATGCTAGGATGGATGGAAAGAGAAGAAGCAGCAGTTACCTGGAGGTTATGTGTGACAATGGGGGGAAAGGGAATATATATTCAAATAAAGAGCTAAAGATAACCAGAGAAAATCAAGAAAATCATTATTAATTAGATCCTTTCATACTCCACGGAGACTAGAGGTTTAATCACTGAAGGAATACACAGTTTGAGAGAGCCCCAGGTCAAATTGAGTGCCCAAGAATGGGAGGAGAGGTTTTTGTGAGCCCAAGTGTTTAAGTATTATAATTACAGTGAACATCTCTATTTTGTTAGAAATAAAAATAGCTTTTATGTTGGTATCTAGTCAGAATTAGAAAAATAGTTTGGATTCGGTGTTAGAAGTAACCACAACAAAAATTGATTCTCACAGCACAGAAGTTTTATATCATAGCTGAATGGTGCACTTTTTATTTTCTCCATGCCTGGCTAAGTTGTGGGCTGTGAAGAACGTCAAATGTCAATGATTCTAGAAGGCAGGGAAAATACGAAGGTTGCAAGATGTACCTGGCCTTTTCTTTTATATTTGCAGCTGAGATCTGCCCTGGTTCTGGAGCAACTCCTCAATTTTCTACAGTGATGAGCAAGGGGCTGTGACCTCTTCTCATTTTGAAAGTGCCTTAAAATGACTTGATGGAGCATTTTGGTTTTGTTTAGGTTCTGGCACCTGCTGTACTACTTCCTGAGAAGTGACACTTTATGGCAGCGATTTTTAATCATTGTGCTGCAAGAATTTTTAAGACATGCAATACCTGACCCCTTTTCCCTTTAATTGTCAAATAAAAAAATGACCACAGCCAACACAACCATGGCCATCCGGTGTGAACGCCTTGTCTTAAACCATAAATATATAGGTCATATAATGGAGTTGCATCTCGTTGGTCACATCACATACTACGGTCACATACCAGAAATCCTTATATTCAAGCACAGGCATCTGAGTTTTTTTAAAAAGTCACTTTGGAGCAAAAAGGGTAGAACGAAAAGGGTAGGTAATGATTATTATTGTTTTTTGTATATTGATCAAAATTGTACCCATTTTTGGTCAGTTGAGCAAAAAATATATTTTTGGTGTGCTGCAGAATTTGAAAAATTAGTTTATGTGTGCTGTGAGATGAAAATGTTTGGAAATCACTGCTTTATGTGGTAACTTCTTAGAAAATTCGGTTCAACTCTCACCAAGCTGGCCCTAGCTTGTCAGTGAAATAATAATAGTCCCTGTGAAATACAGCTTTAGACTGATTAGTACGTCATGCTGCTATTATTTGAAAGCATGTATTAAACTTCAATTATATATTTATAGATATTAAAACATAAAAGTGTTTCATTGGGGAGAATATTTGCTACCAGGTGCCTTTCATTCTAAAGTAAGTTTCTTTGTTACTAAAGAGCAGATTCTTTTCTTATGCTGATGTTTGCTCTTCGATAAATGCTCACTATTACTTTGAATCCAGGGTTCTTTTGTGTTTAATATCCAAAAGCAGCCCTATTCTTTTTTGTGTTTAGGGTAACAGGAATCCAGTACGTTGACAAAAAGTAAAACTCCACATTAAACATGTGACTATACAATCTACAGTCAGTAGTTTATTATACAATTCCACTGCCGTTTATTTGACGTTGTTTAAGTTACAGTGACTGACTTGTAAAATTTCATTGATTTTTGGTGTTTGATCAGAATCATTTATATTCTAAATTTAGTTTCTTCACATGTAAAATGAAAAAATATATAAAATTATTGTTGAGTGACCATGTCCCAAGTACAGTAACAAGATAATGCATGACTTTCAATTCTCATAAGTGCTAAATAGTTCAGAATTTAAAGGAAAATTATTCAACCTCTGTGAACCTCAGTCTCTTCCTCTGTAAAGTACCCATGAGGCCCACCTTGTAGCAGTGTCTGGAGGACAAGGAATATATGTAAAGATGCTTAGTAAATAAGTAGCAGTCATTTAATGATGATGATAATATTAGCAAACTAACTTTGTATCTTACATGTTTACTAGGTTATTATTTGCAGAAAATATTCTTATTGTTAGCTTCTTTAACATTGTATCCTGAAGTTGACCATCAGATAAATAATGTGACCAGAAATTTCCCTCAACTCTTCATTTTGCTGGTTAATGGCATCTTTACTTTAGGGTTTTTTTCCTTTCTTTTTCCCAGTGGGGTGATTGTGTGAGTGAGGTGAGGAGGTGGTAATTTTAATCACAATCTAACAGAGAAGGAAAATAATATGTTTAAAACTTGATCCTTAATTCGGAGAGGAAATGATAAGGCAGTTGCCAGTTTACAGTAAGCTCAAGGACGGATGAATCCAGGATATAATGAGCACAAAGCTCCTTTTATTGAGAGAGATAAATGCCAACCTGCAGAAACGGCACAGAACTCTTCTCTTCATCTTCCTTGTCTGTCTTTTCTCCTCTCACATCTACTTACTAAGTGTTCACATTCTAGGGCATCAAACAGTGACAGTGATTTCCTTCCTCTTGAACTCTAGGTGGTTAGAGTAATGGTCCTATTGAGTTTACTAATAGCAGTAACAGCTTTGAGAATAAGAAGAAAAAAAATAATAGTTTAAAAGTTGGAAAATGAAAGAATGATCAAGCAGAGTCTGAACATGTAGTCTGTTAATAAAAATGTTAAAGCCTATATCTTGCCTTATCTTTTTTTATTTGATGAGTATAGTTATTTTCAATATGTTTAATTTTGCAATGAGATACATAATACAAAGGAATGGAATATTCATGTGTGTTTTAATAGTTCCATTGAACCATAAATTATGAGGTATAATATTTGGGCATGTACTCTAGGTCTGTAATGTAAAATATGATAATCAGAAATCAAGTCTACAAATATATTTCTGTGTAGGTAACCTTGAAGTTTGCAAGTGTTTAGCAAGTGTGAATTAAATATTTCTTTTACCAGTGAAATCATATGTTAATATTATCAATCTAATTTATTTTTATTTTCATAATAATAAGCAGCTAGCCACAGATTATGTTTAATTATGAATAACCGTATAATATAGGAATGTCCTTTATCTGTTATAGAAATATGATAAAATCTGTTACGCATTTAGGTCTGTGTAACAGAAAACCCAACACACCCTCATTTATCAGACAAACCCACCTAAGTTATTGAAAACAGAGGTTTGTATTTTCACAAAGAAAGTGAAGATGAGTTATTTGGTTCTTGCATGGACCAATCATTCTTTTTCTCTGTCCTTAACGTACGGTCTTTATTCTTATGCTTAGAAGATGGCAGGGCACGTCCAGCGCAGGTGCCAGCTCCCAATCTGTTTTAGCTGAGCATATATTACTTTTCCTGTAAACTCCATCTAATTCTTTTAATTTACAAATTATTGACCAGAACTGTGCCACGGTCATCCTCAGCTGAAAGTGAGCCTGCACCATCAAGGCATTTAGTTTAGCTGCACACACGTCTTCCTGAGAAATGTCCTTTTGCCTCATTCATCACAGCTTCTCAGGGCTCTTTCACTTTCTTCAAAGAAGAGACTACATCTGGCTAAAGCTGAGAAGTCCTGGTGAGACCATATTGTTGTTCCTCAACATCCCAAGGGAAGTAAGTCTACAGCCACATCTCTTAATTTCACCAGCTCCTAGGTCATGGCTCTCACATTACCATACCTGAATGTCTATTTTTGGGCTCTTTTCTTGGGGGGAATATAGGGACTTTCAGCTGCTGTAGTCCAAAATGAGCTGATCTGGTCTGCTAAGCCACCGGACCCCACAGCTTTGGGAGAGCCCCATCTTCTCTTTTTAATTTAATAGTATTTTAATCTTCAAAATATGTGTTAATTACTAATAATATTTTATGTACTCTGGGATCATTAAAAAGCAATCTGATTGAGTTATTTGGAGAATATATCATTTAGAGAAAAGAACTAAAGATGTCAGGTAACATGTGCCCAATCTTTAAAACACTTTGTCTTCTGTTACCTAATGACATACAAGCTTATGAGGGTTTTAACATTATACCGTTCTGTGCTTTTCTTTTTAAAACTTAAGATGTGTAGCAGTTGTTCTTTATAGTATACCTACCACAGACTTTATACAAATGTAGGATTGTGTTATTACAGGCATGTTTGGCATATTTACTGTTTTGTTTGCTCAATAGGACTAAAGAGCAATTTGTGGAAGAATGCAATTTCTATTTGATGTCAGAATAGAACATCAGTGATCTGGGTTCATATATATTTTTTCCTTTTCTAAGATGTTATTGGTCTATTATCCATGATTATATCATAATACTATTTAGAAATCATGAATAACTAACGTCTGAGTTACTTTTGCTTTTTAATTGTTTTGTAGTCTTCTCTCAAGAGGACTGATTATGCTAGGATTTTGGAGGTTCAAACCCTAGTTCATGTTTGTCATTTCTGTGGTTTTTTTTCCAGCTGTTTTCTTTCTGCATTAAAAACCTCTCATACTTTTACTTGCTTATTTGTGTTCCCCCGGTCCCCCCGCCCCCCCAAATGCAGGTCTTCTATCCTCTTGACCATTTCAATTGGCAGTGCTATTTTGTTGTTTTGAATTGTACTTGCTAGTTATAGTGAAACTAAATGTTCTCTTTTTGCTTCACTTCCATAAAGTACCTTTTACTGTATGCTGTCCCTGCGTAATAGGTAAACCTCTACTCACAAGTACAACATATAAGCAGGAAGTACTTAGAAACAAGAGTGTTATAAAAACTTAACTTTTGTTGTAGCAGGCTCAAATTACCTTTAAAGTTAGAGGACATTAAAAAATATTGTAAACTTAGATAATTACAAATTATTTTAGACTAGATTAAAAATTATTTTGAAATAACTATAGACTTAAGGAAGTTGCAAAAACTGTACAGAGGAGGCTTCTGTACCATTTGGCAGTCTTGCCCCTGTGGTGATATCTTGCTTAACTAAATATATTACGATATCAAAACCAGGAAATTGACAGGCCTCATTCAGATTTCACCAGTTTTTACATGATCTTGTGTGTATACTTCTCTGCAGTTTTATCACTGATGTATGTTATTAACTACTGAAATGAAGTTACATAACTGTCCCATCACCAAAAAGGAACTCCTTTATACTGCCCCCTCTTCCTCCACCCTTAACCCTTGGCAATTGCTGATCTGTTTTGGTTTTTTTTTTTGTCTTTTATTTTATTTTATTTTTTTCATTTTAGAATGTTATATAGATTAAATCATAGAATACATAATCTTTGGAGATTGGCTTTTTTTTTTTTGTCACTCAGCCAATGCCCTTGAAATCAGTCCAAGTTTCGTGTTTCAGTAGTTTGTTCTTTTTTGTTGTTAAATAGTATTTCTTTGTATGGATGTACCATAGTTTATTTACCTATTTATCTATTGAGGGGTGTTTTTATTGGTTCTAGTTTTTGACTTTTAAAAATACTGCCATAAAGCTAAGATATGAATAGTTATGTCTGGGTTTTATTTCTCTGGTAGAAATACCTAGGAGTATGAGTGCCAGGCTATGTGGCACTCTTTTGTCAAACTATTGAAATTGTCAAACTATTTTTCAGAGTGTCTATAATTTGCATCCTGACCAGAGAGATATGAGGGGCCTAGTTTATCTGCATTCTTGCTAGCAGTTGGTATTGTCAATTTTTAAATATTCCTGTTCTAATAGATATGTAGTGATATATCATCATGTGGCTAGTGGCTCCCTTATTAGAGGGTGCAGGTTTAAATTATGTAGCTGGAAGAGGAGCTTTTATAGAAAGAATTGGAATGACCTGTAAAGACACTGAAGGGGAAGATTAAAGAGAGAGAAAGTTTCACTCAGCTCTGTGTTCAGGATATCAGAGGAAAGTAGACCCATAGAGGTTTAGATTTTGTCTTACAAAAAAAGTCAGCAATTATTGACCTGTAACTCTTTTTAATACTTGAAGAGAAATAAATGGATGGATCTTGAATATAAACACAGAGATATGTTATATCTTTAAGGAACCGGGGCTAACAAGGTAGCCACACTTTCCCCAAGTTATATGGAATGACTTTGTTCACATTATTCTTTTCATTTAGGTGATTCTTATTTATGTCATATTTTCACATGCAAAATGAATTTCACGTGTCCTGTAAAGCAAGAAACAAAAACAAACAAAACAAAAAGCATAGGACAGCCAAAGTAAACCTGGTCCTTCTAGATAAAGTGGCTGACATCAGTTGGCAGTGTGGCGGTCTAATATTCCTGCACCTTTCAGGATGTGGCAACCCCACTTTGACGCCGGCCAAATAACAGCTGTTGCTAACTTTGTTCTCCCAAGAGTTGCTTCTGTGCAGTGACTCATTATGACTTGCATTATTCCTGAGTTGGTCTCTGCTTGTAAGAGAGGAGAGTTTGAAGGATTGCTCCACAATCATTCTTCAAAATTCCAACGGTTTTGTGCCCTTTTCTTTATGACTTGCTTATTTCCTCTATATGGCAGTTTCTTCAGTGTTTATCCTTTTTATTTTGTACCTACTCACTTTGCATACATAATAGTTACCCTTGTACTATTAGTTAAAAGCATTAACATTTACGAGAGTGAAAGTATTTGCCCTCATGAGCTGTGTCAGTTGGATTCTTCTCATGGAATGCTGTTTTCCACACTGTAGCTGCCCAGTACATGCTGACTCACTGAGCATCTCTGGGACGCTGGGTGTGTGTTTTGAATTTAAGAAGAGAAGAGTATATTTACGGAACACATAATGTCTTTTAGGTGTTCTCCAGAGCTTAGAATAGAGGTTTGCACTCAAGGGGTGCTTTGCAAGTTAATATTGACTAAAAGTCTGGTCCAGCTTGTTCTGTAATATTAGAAATATAGAAGTATTTATTACCATAGTTGTTGGAGGGTCCCTAGAAACACGTGAAAGTAATTCTATCATGTAGTGGTCTGTGGTGGGTCAAACCTCTCTCACACACAGCTTAACCTTTCTTGGGTCTAATACTACTCATGAAGAAGATTGTAATTTGTGCATTGTACTTTTATCAGGTTGCTGTTCCCAATGCAGTTAGTGTAATTTTTCATTTCATAGCAGTCCTCAGGCAATTCTGTTTAACAATGCTTTCTATTTCAGAACATTCTTCTATTTAAAAAAACTTCTTTTGCCTCAGGCCCAACATGTTTTTCCAGCCAGGCCAGCAGTAATTTCTGCCTTTGCTGGCTTCATTCACCTTCACTGTTAAAATTCTGTATGGATTTCCTCAGAATGTCTTTGTGTGTCTATGGGTGTTAATAGCATAGCAAATGCTGAGATACCTATGCCTTCTATTTGTTGATATTATTTTGGTTCAAATCTCTGTTAGTTTTCTAGATTGTAAGCAAGACTTTGTTTTATTAATGAATAGAATTTGAATTTTCCACTTGAACTTTTAGCCATCTACAAAATTTTCTTGAACAACAGTATTCATACTGGAATAACTACTGTATTACTGATAAAAAAAAAGTATTCAAGTTCATTTAATAGGTAGCAAATTTCCTTTTTTAAGGTGGTATCTTAAAACTGAGTGAAACAGATAACCTGGATTGCCATCCCAAATGATCATGAATTCAGTTAGATTTTGGCTTGAGGTAATCTAGCATTCTAAATCAAGGCTTTTGAATCTGCTCTTGGGTCTGAATTTGGTAATAATAACCTACTTTACAGGGATGTATGTTTTTAATGGGGAAGGTCTGATAATCAGAGACATAAAAGAGAAAGCCTTTATTTTCTTTATTATTAACCACTTCTGACTTACACACCAGTGCAGATTTAGAAACATCTTATATAACATGAAGGTTTTCAAGAGATTCTAGCGACTAAATACGTATAGCAAGATCAGCACTAAACTAAATTTAGAACTCTGGCTATGTTATAAATATGTATTATACATTTGTACATATCATACATGTTATGTATGTGTGTGTGTGTTTGTGTGTATGTAAATGTCTTTTATGTCATGTCTTCTTTAAGTTGGAATAAATGTTTTCCCATTCATTGTTCTTGTATCTGTACAAACGCTGGAGAAAATGGGGATTTTCCTTTCTTTGGGAATAGTGATCATAGTGTTAAAAAAGAAAAAAGAGTACTTTTTTGGGTTATAGTTTGCATTTTAAATTTCATTGCTGTTCCTCTCAACTTCCATCTGTGTTGACATTTGGGAATTTTGCTGTTGCTCTTTCTCAACGGGAGTGTAAAAGCTTAAAACGGAATTTACACTTTTAAATACAATCAAGGCTCTATTACATCATGATTCACTCCCAGACTGACTTCATTTTTTTTGGCTTAAAAAAAGAGTCAAACATGTTGTTGAATGACATATTTCTCAAGCTTATAATGCTACTGATTATTATACATCATTCACAATCATTTTTTTGCACTAATGAAAATTCAGGCTTAAAATACAATAAGTATTAAAATTTTAGACGCTTAATATTTTATGACATCAAAGAGATGTTTTCATCCAAGTGCATTCTTAGTGTGGTTTTAGTTTATTTTACTCTACTTTTAAATTAAGGTTTAGTTATAATCTAAGAAATAGTAAAAATGTGGATAAGCCACAAACAGCCAGATTGGGCATTATATGACTTTTGTTGGCTCTATGCTCAATTTTATTTTATTTTTTTAACTTTCTAAATCCCATGCATTTGGCATGCACTGTCTCTCTCTCTGTCTCTCTCACTGTCTCAGTCTGTGTGTGGGGTGTGTGTGTGTGTGAATGATATCTTGGCTGAATCATTAGTGGCCTAGACCTCTGTCCAGTGATTAACAGGTTTGGCTCATTGATTTTAGCTTTGTTCAATTTTGACTATAACAGGATAATATAGATTGGTTGGCTTAAACAACAGAAATTTATTTCTCACTGTTCTGGAGGCTGAGAGGTCCAGGATCAAAGCACTGACAGACCCAGTGTCTGGTGAGAGCACATTTCCTGGTTTGCAGATGTGTGTCTTGTCCTTAAATCCTTGCCTAACGGAGAGGAAGGAGAGAGATAGAGAGAGGAAGCAAGCTTTCTCCAGTCTCTGCTTGTAATGGCACTGATCCATTCATGAGTGCCCCACTCTTATACCTTAATCATCTTGTAAACATTAGGATTTTAACATAGGAATTTGGGGAATACACAAATATTCAGTCAATAACAGTTTCCTAAAGCTCTTTCTAGTTTTTAGTGTTTGTGATGGCTTCTTTTACGTAAAATTAGTGTTTAGATTTTAAACAAAGTGTGTATGTGCATGCACTAAGGCAATACAGTAGAAAGTCATTGTAATTTCTTAATATAGCCAAGAGACTGGTGATCATTTATAGAGTAATCAGTTTTAATAATGAGAGTTATATGATTGAGATTAGGGGGTATAGATTTGGGGGCCATTAAATTTCAGTACTGTGAAAGGCAAAAATGAAATAATGTGTCTCCCAAAATTTGTTACCTTCAAGTTGGAAAAACTGGGAGCATTAAATGTTCCAAGATTCCTGGGAAGCAAAGCAGAAGCCTGGTGATAGGCAGATATAATTAATTCAGTGCATCGTATGGAAAGGAATAGATAAACTATTTATTTTCTTAAGTCAAAATAATTATCATGAAATTCTTTTGGAGAAAAATAACATGGTATGTGAGGCTTTGTAAGATCTGAGAAGAAAAAATATTTTAAGAGCATTTATTTCACTTTAGATTTTCTTACTAAAAGTAACAATAAGTACAGTGCTACCTCAGGACTGAGCAGATATAAGTGGTTGTCATACCAACAGTTAAGCATTCATTTTAATAATGTTTTTGATAAGACTCGATGTTATTTTTTCATCTTCCTCTGTACCTACTCTTTAGAAATCTGCAGACATACGTAACTTACAAGGAATGAAAGGGTGCAAATAATTTATACTAGATTTCTTTGTGTTGTATTGTGATGTTTCTGTGTAGTGTGATGTAGTGCAGTTACTGAGTTAGAGATGTAGTAGATGCTAGTGTGTATGTTAGATAAGGATGTATTTGTTTCTTGAGTGAATGTATTCATTAAGAGTGGAGACCCTACAACATAATATCTGTATAATCTTAACAAAAGGTAACTGGTAATTCCAAAGACAAATGTACATTCATTAGATATTAGCCACATTTCTGTGGTGACTGAACCTTTTATCCTGTCTCCTTTTGTCCCGTTTGTTCTCCCCTGGTTTCATTTCTGGCTATGAACTTTAATTTTTCAGTCCGGTCAGCCAATTAGAAAGTGATATGGCTGATGATAACTTAGTGTTATACTTTTATATATTATACATATTTAAATGATAGTGTTTGCAGTATAATTCAAGATCAGCCATTTGAGAATTTATGAAAGTTTCTGCTGCGAATAAAAGGATTTTTTAAAAACTTGTGTCCACCCATGTAGAATGCTGGTTATTAAGAAAAGCACCCCCCCGCCCCCCGTCAAAAAAAACCCACAGAAAACCCCAAAACATACAATCACGAACTACCTGGTTACATGAATGGAGACTCTCACTTCTGACTGCTCTTTTCCTAGCAAATCTACTAGGCAGAAGAGAACTGTGATTGAGGGAAATTGCTGTAGTAACTAGAATTGAAAATGGGAAGTGTGAGATAGTTAAAGTCATTGAGATATTTTTCTTTCTAACAATGCAAATAGCCAAGAATTGTGCCTCTGGATTACCTGGGGGTCTTTTTAGAATGCAGATGCAGTAAGTAGGTCTGGGGTGGGGCCTGTGAATTTGCATTTTGAACAAGTTTCCAGGTGATGCTGCTAGACCACAATTTGAGTAGGAAAGTCGAAAAATACATAAAGTTGTTGGTTATATTGACTGTCTACTTTTTTGCCCCAGTATTATCACTTTATTCATTTTTCTTTTTTTTTGTGTGTGTGTGTGTGTGTATGTGTGGGAAGGAGGGGCTTAAGTGCATACTTATCTATGTTTCCAATTAAATTGGTCTTTTAATTAACTGTAAGAATCCATATTTTTGGGTGCTATTAATGCATAAAAATTGCCAGTCAAAGTCTTTAAAATCTTTCAGGTAAGGTTAACTTTTTTTTGTCTTTATCTCTATTTTTCAATAAAGGAGCCTATGTTGTTATTACTTTGAGTAACTCACCTTAGATGGTAGAATTTCTCTGTAACAAAGGCTTATCTTAGTCTAGCAATCTGCACATGGTGCTGAAATGTCCCATGTTAAAACAGACATATCCCTGGCTAGGTAGCTCCACTGGAGCATTGTCTCAGCATGCAAAGGTTGTGGGTTTGATTCCTGGTCAGAGCACATACAAGTCAACCAATGAACGCATAAGTGGAACAACAAAGTGATATTTCTCTCTTTCTCTTTCTCTCTATTCCTCTCTCTCTCTAAAGTCAATAAGTAAAAAATTAAAAAAAAATAAAATTAGAGATTGTAATAAGCACATGATCATTTCAGAAGTTTCGCTGCTTGCTTCAGAGCACATTCCTTGTATCTTTCCAAGGTTTCTTGGCTGTGGAATATAATTAACATGTCAGGACTTTACCACAAGTGAATCATGATTTAGATTTTCAATTGGAAAATCATCTGTTTGCCACCTCACTTTTTAAAAAATAACCCAACATCTAATACTTATATATCCACAAATACGAATAAATGATTTTCTTGTAATCTGCTGTAGAAAATTAATGCAAGAAAAAATATGTCAGCAAACTTCTCTGTAGCAATGGTCATTACAAAAGGAGTTCTGTACATTTTACCAAGGGGAGGAAGTATACGTGGATTTTGGGACAAGATTAGGTTTGAATTTTGGCTGTGCCTTGGAAATTTATTTCACTGGGCCAGAGTTTCTTCATATGTGCAAAGGAGCCAAAAAATACATATGTGCTAGAGTTGTTCCAAGGATTAACTTTAGCAGGAAAATGTATTTAAGGCATTCAGCATGTTGTCCGGCAGATATTAAACATTGAAATAAGTAGTATTCATCGTTAATATTATATAATACCGCATTTGTTTCAGCTAAGACAAAATTCAGGGTGAGACAAAAATGGAAAAGAATAGGTTAAATAAAAGCACTATAATATATTATGGTTAATTTTAATTTTATATTATGGGCTATATAAATGAATTATAGAAAATAAAGTAAAAGCTGTGCCTAATTTATGTAATATTTGGATATGTGTTTATGGTTATAGACAAAAATAAAAAAAAATAGCAGAAATATTTTCTAAGGGAGTAGAATATTTAAGTCAGTCCTCCAAGGATGACAGGTGAACTAAAATTGGCTTAACTTGTTTGGGAAGTATCATGGAAAAGACCCAAGTCAATAATGAAACATTCTCAATAAAAACAAGTTTGCTGGAGAATCAGTGTGACTCCGTTATTATGTTGCCTAAGTTGATGGACAGAGTAAATTGTTTTATTTTTTTATTAAGGGAAGTTAGATTCTTAGATCCAACCCCTCCTGTAATAGACCTTAACTCAATATTTACCAGGCAATATGTTAAGGTCTAGGTATGCCTCTTTTTTTTTTTTTTTTTTTTTTTTTTTTTTTTTTTTTTTTTTTTGTGGTTCTTGGGCAATTATAGCATAGTTGGAGGTAATAAGAATAATACAGTGATAAATGCTAGCTTTGTGGTCCTCCCTTATCTGTGGTTTCACTTTCCATGGTTTTATTTACCTGTGGTCAATTTAGATCTGAAAATATTAAATGGAAAATTCTAGAAATAAACAATTCCTAAGTTTTAGATTGATTGCCCTCTAGAGTAGTGTGAAGAAATCCCACACCGTCCTGCTCACGGGCGCTGAGGATGTGAATCACCCCTTTGCCCAGCATCTGTATGCTGTATACATTCCTTGCTGTTAGTCCCTTAGTGACCTTCCTGCAATCTTATTTTACTTTATGGTGGCCCTTGAGTGCAAGAGTATTTATGCTGGCAATTCATATATGCTGCAGTGTGGCCATAAAATACTTCCTTTAAGTGAAGAGGTAAAAGTTCTTGAATTAATAAGGAAAGAAAAAAGTTGTATGCTGAGTTTGCTAAGATCTACAGTAAGAATGGATCTTCTATCCATGAAGAAGGAGAAAGAAATTTATGCTAGTTTTGCTGTCCCACTTCAGGCTGTGAAAGTTATAGCCACAGTGTGTGATAAGTGCTTGGTTAAGATGGAAAGGAATTACATTTGTGGATGGAAGACATGAACAGAAAACGTGTTTTGATTGGCAGCAATGTGTTGTGTCAGAAAGCATTTTAAACCGATACAAAGACATCGGCATGAGGTCCCCTGAAACAAGTCACACCAAATCTTTTACTGCAAGTAAGGGGTTGTTACAGATTCAGGAGTAGTTTTGACATTTTATCATCTCAGATTATCACAAGAAGAAATAAGATGAGTACAGCACAATGAGGTATTTTGAGAGGGAGAGACCGCAGTCACAATGTTTTACAGTATATTGTTATAATTACTCTATTATGTGTGTATTGAGGGCAGAGCAATAAGGGGGATGAGAAGACTGTACACGATAAACCTGCGCTGCCATTCCTATCTTCCTGTGCCTTCCTCCTTCCTCCACAGCCTAAGTTCAGCATCTCGGCCTCATTAAATATCAGTCACTGTTATGTATGTGTGTATAGGAAAAAGCATAGTATATACAGGATTTGGTACTATCTGGTTTCAGGCATTTTCTGGCAGGTCTTGGAACATTTCCTCCGTGGATAAGAGAGGATGACTATGTATAAAACGTATCCATAATCAAGATGTAAGCAAATTTGTCGTTCTGGAAAGCATCTCTCTACCCAGATGTTTCTGATGAGCTTCCCATGAAGTAGTTTACTTAAAATATATAAACTGGCTTATTAGTAAGGTTGACAATATATGTATGTTATATTAATCAGAAGTAGAGACTTAGGCCAGTTGACCTGTGTTCAAATCCCAGCTCCCTGCCATACTAGTTAAATGACAGGGATGTAATTTAACTTCCCTAAAGCCTTAATTTTAAAATCTATAACAAAGATACTAATACTGTCTTTATTGAGATTTTTAAAAGATTGAGATAATCCATGTAAAAACTGCCAGGCAAGAAGTAAGTTTTCAATGAATATTATTGATAATATAGGAGATATGGATTATAATCTTTGGAATTACATTCCAAGGTATACAATTTTTATGATACTATAAGATGATAAGGGCAACATGGAAAAAAACTCTTAAATCATACCCAATCCTTAAATTTAGAATTTTTCTCTTAGTTTCTCTCTTCAAGTGATTGTATCCATAATCATAGTTGTAAATCAGTGCTTTACAGCTTTGATGTACAGGTAAATGTAACCTAAGGTGAAGGGTAAATCTTTTTTCTTTTTTTCTTTTTTTTTAAATTTATAATCTACCAGAGACTGATACATGTATAAAATTTAACAGAAGAGAGTGACTATAAGAAATAATTTAAAAAGACATACAAAATAAAAACCCTAGTTTTAAAATTATATTCAAAATATACAGAACTACTCTATACAATTGCTGTAAAAGTTTCTAAACTCTTACTCTCAATTTCAATTCTGGTCCTGGCATGGAGCAGTGATGGAACGTTGGCAGCTCAGCACTTGTCCATGCAGCCCGCATTTGAGTAGTACTGCTCTAATATTATGTGCATACTCATTTAATTCAAAATTCACATGTATATCCAGATCCTTCCACTGACCTTTAGATTCACACTTGGACATGAGCATCTCTCCTTTTCAGGTAATGGCACTGTGTATCTACTCAGTAGAAGTATGCTATTATCATCCATCCTCTCTCCCCCTACAGACTGTTGTTTTACATCGCTGTTGCTGACACTAGTCCGAGACACTGTCATGTCTCATCCAACTTGGAACTGACCTTCCTGCCGCTCCTCTCCACTATTGCCTCTTTTGTTCCGCATTTATCTATAAGTATGGTTTTTCTAAAAAAGTAAGTCTGTTTATCACCATCAAGTTCTTCACATTTTAATTACAGTTTCCTTGGCTGAATGGTATGTAACATTTACATTTTCAAAGGATTAGGAGGCAACTGCAGCATGCAGGGTTCTATAGGGAAAGAAACACTATTTTCCCCATGATCTCTAATTGTATGCTTCTCAAGTCCTTCAGGCCAATAACTGACTTAGAGCTTGTCCTTTCACAGGGATGATTGGCATATCACGGAGCAAGCTAATTTTTCAGCAGCAACCTGGAAGTAATGTACTGGGTTGAATTCTAAGAAAAGTAGACTAAGGAGGATAGGACATACTGGTATGAGTTCACTTAATTCAAATTGATCTAAATTTATTGATATCAGTATTCTTATCAAGAATCTGGATTTAATGTGTTAGCTTGAGCATCTGGAAGCTTGATTACTTGACTGGTAGTTGGGCTCAGCAGTGGCTAACATTTAATGAGGCTGGGCTGTGGAGGAAAGAGGAAGGCATAGGAAGATGCAAATGGTAGAGTAGTTTATAATGTATAGACTTCTCATCCCCCTAATCACTCTGCCTTTGATGAGATTCCAGAGGACACACCTTTGATAAAGAGTTAAGAAATTTATTGGTGAGAGGAATAGACCTCTGTGGTAGCTGTAAACTGGGACATATCATTGGAATATGCTGCCATTGAACTAGACTCATTGACTTTAGTGGGGATCATGGGATTCTGCAGTGGCAGCAAAGCATTTTGGCAGTGCTTAGAGTTCATTGATAAAGTCACTGTAATTGCCAGAATAAGGCTTGAAGTGTGGAGTGACAGTTGATGTTTGTAAATGAAAGAGTCTGTGCGGTGGCTAATCATAGTGTCTTTAGGATTATACCTTGGCCAATTAGTAAATTTTTACTTTATAACTGGGGAAATCCTAGATATGTTGAGTATAAACTTGACTTGAGGTACTGAAATAGGGAGAACATTTTCTCTTGATGAAAGGAGGGGCTGATTTCCTTTGAGAAAGGACATAAGGTACTACCATAAACATATACTTTAAATCTTTCAGGGCTTTCCCAAGGGATCTACTGTTTAACAGGAAAAAGCCCAGACTTTTGAGAATTAATAAAAATGGGTTCTGGTTTAATCTTGGGGACATAAATGCCATGGTAGCACATTAGTCAGAGTTGGGGTTTATGGAGGTCGCTTAATCTTCATCACTGTGGGCCTGGTTCTTGCCAGACTAATCCTATGGCTACTTTCCAGTTCCCTCAGCACCTTAACTGCATCAGGGTTGGGGGTTTGCACAGTTTTCACATTGACTTCCTGTGGAGTAAGGACTATTTTGGAAGGGCCAGGTAGAAGCTTGTGGACCTGGGTCTCACCAACAAAAGAAAAAACCCTAAGCAGTACTGCATCCCTAGAAACATTGCATGAATAGGGGCACTTCCAAAGTCTTGAGATTCCTATACATCTCACCCCGCTTTTAATATTTAGGTTGTTTTCCGGTCTTAACCAATGCTGCAATATACATTCCCTTTTGATTTGCTGATTAGATGGATGGATCTTGGGGAACAGCTATGGACTAAAATAAACAATCAGAGTGATTACAATTGCTTTGCTTTCTAAAATATAGTCTCCATATAGTCCCTGGCAACTGGTGTGCATCAATTGACCTGGCAATTTTATTTTTTTCTCTCTACCAATTAGTAAGGACAGTCAGAGGCAGATAGACCGTTAACTCACAGACAGAGTCGGATACCTGCATATTTTTATGGCAGGGCAATGATAATTTTCCTGATCTCTGTCATAGTATGGACCATCGGAACCTTATGACACTACATTTTTGTGTCAACTTGTCTATGCCTCAGGGTGTCCACATATTTGACTAAATATTACTTTAGGTGTGTCTGTGAGGGGATTTTTGGATGATATTAACATTTGGATTTTCAGATTGAAAGCTGATTGCACTCCACAGTGTGGGTGGGCCTATTTTGATCCACTGAAGGCCTGAATGGAACAAAAAGACTTGGAGTAAAGGAGGAATTCCTTTCTTTCTGCTTGCTGTTTCTGAGCTAGTACACGGGTCTTCTCCTGCCTTCGGCCTTGGACTGAAGTTTATACCGTCAGCTCTCCTGGTTCTCATGCCTTTGTACTCTGACTGGAAATTACATCATTAGCTCTTTTGGTTCTCGGCACTTGAGGCTCAAACTGGCACTAAGCCATTAACTCTTCTGGGTTTCCATCTTGCCCACTGTAGATCTTGGGATATCTTAGTCTCCATAGCCATGTGAGCCAATTCTTTATCATAAATATCTTTGATAAATACTTACATATTTCTTACTAGTTCTGTATCTCTAGAGAACCCAGACTTCTATAAACTTTAATCATCTGGTTATCTAGAGAACATCATCCTGGGCCGGTACACCAAAGCCATCATACTTTTTGAATCTGAGGAATGGAGAGTAGCAAACAACCTAGATGATTTAGTAGGACTCATGCATGCCAAATGGCTGATGATAAACTCTGTGCTTTATTGTTATAATCATCTAAAATTTAACTCAGTATAGTATTTGAATATTGGTTCAACACTCTGAGTCTATATGTTTTTTTCTTTCACCAGATGACTGTTGTTTAATTAAAAAAAAAACAAAAACCTCCAAATTAATTTGAAAGGAGGCTACTAATTTTAAATAACTTATGCAGTATCAAACCTCTGAAACAATTTCTCTGTAGCTTTTTGACTTGAGCTTTATCTTTAATAGTGATTATTTTTATTGTTTGTTCACCAGAAAATAAATTTATGGATTTTTGCCCTGACTGGCATGGTTCAGTTGGGACAGCATCAGCCCACAAAGCAAAGTGTTGCCAGTTCCATACCGGGTCAGTGCATATGCCTTGGTTGCAAGCCCATTCCCCAGTTGGGACACATGGGAGAAGCAACCAGTTGGTGTTTCTCTCTCACATCCATGTTTCTCTCCTTCTCTTTCTTTCTGCCTTCACCTCTCTCTAATAAAATAAAGTAAGATCTTTTAGATTTATGGATTTTAGTATATTTATTTTACACATACATACTTATGTGTAAAAAATAATGAGACATTTTAAAATACAACTATAGTTTAATGATTTATAAATAAAAATTAGAATAAAAGTTAGTTTGGAAGCTTTAGAAATAAGTGAGCTTCTGTCCTCAAGTATTTTTTTAAATTATATTTTATGGATTATGCTATAACAATAGTCCTGATTTTTCCCTCTTTGCCACCCTCCGCCCAGCTCCCCCCACTCGCTCAGGCAATCCCCTCACCATCGTTCACGTCCATGGGCCATGCATATAAGATCTTTGGCTACTCTATTTCCTATACTGTACTTTATATTCCCACGGCTATTCTGTAACTACCTGGTTGTACTTCTTAATCCCTCACCTCTTTACCCATTCCCTCACAACCTCTTCCCATCTGGTAACCATCAAAATGCTCTCAGTATCCATGATTCTGTCTCTGTTCTTCTTGTTTGCTTAGTGGGTTTTTTAGATTCAGTTGATGAAAGATGTGTATTTTTTGCCATTTTATTGTTTACAGTTTTCTTAAAGAATTCTGTTTAATATTTCATATAATAATAGTTTCATTATGATGAACTCCTTTATTTTTTTCTTGTCTGGGAAGCTCTTTATCTGTCCTTTGACTGTAAATGATATCTTTGCTGGGTACATCAATCTTGGCTGTAGGTCCTGCTTTTCATGACTTTGCATATTTCTTGCCAATCCCTTCTAACCTGCAAAGTTCCTTTTGAGAAATCAGCTGATAGTCTATGGGAACTCCCCTATAGGTAACCAACTACTTTTCTCTTGCTGCTTTTAA
>PVJI01011047.1:0-57727 GCA_004026765.1 Micronycteris hirsuta | reverse complement strand
AGTAACCAGAGGGGAAGGGGAAGGGGAGAAGGGGGACAAGGGTATTCAGGAACTGCGATGAAGGACACATGGACAAAACCAAGGGGGAGGGGGGAAGCAAGGGAGGGAGGTGGGTTTGCCTGGGGTGGGGTGGGGGGAGGGTAAATGCGGACAACTGTAATTGAACAACAATAAAATAATTTAAAAAAATATCCAAGTTCACTCACTTGGTTGGATCACATGTGCAGGCACCTCCAACATTGAGAAGAGGTCTCTTTCATGTCTGCTGGGACACTCTTTGAGGTCATCAAACAGGAAACCCTATCAGTGTTATTTCTAAATAGAAAAGGAGCTGTGAAAACAGAGGATGCCTATGTTTTTTTCTCCTCTCTCAAACCTTATGTTCTCCCCTCCAGATTTCCCTTACGCAGTAACATATTTGCAGCCAACAGGCTCTTTCTGTGATCCTTAAAAGAATCATGAGGATAATTCCAAGGACATCAGACATTCTAGGAGAGCTCAGCAGAATTAAATGGGACATGGGAAGGCACTGTTTCAAACGTAGTACCATGCCAGACTTGGAATCTTTCCAAATCTGGATGCCTTCGACCTATGCAAAGGGTTTTAATAACAGAGTTCATATAAAATGATACTACTCTCATTCTAATTAAGTAGGAGATCTTCAGATTAATAAAACTGATGACGTTGTACCCTAACTGTTTAGAATCTCACTGCAGAGATGGGGAAGCACTACCTTGGCTTCTCCCTGCTGCTGCCCTCCAGTTTCTACCAGTACCCCACACTGGCCTCCTTTAAGGAAATATCAGCGTCTCAGTCACAGGGTAACTGAGAATCCACTGAGGTAGCATAAGAAAAGTAGGAAGCATAGGGAGCATGGTACGGAGTATTAACAGGAGTGCATGTTGTAGAAGCATGCACTTTATTAGTAATGATTCCTGAACCCCACACCCCTCTTGCCTTGCAGAGCGCATCCGATGTGAAATGACACCCACTGTCCTGTCAGCCCATCCTTAACGCCGCCTGTTCCCTGCTACCCCTGTGCTACTCACAGGTTTCAACTGAACTCATCGACAGCACCTTGGATTCGGTGGAATGGCTCGTCTGCCGGGCACTACACTTCCCTAAAGGAAGCGTCTGCTGAAGTGGGCAGCACAGAGCGCACACCATAACCTGCCCAACACTGAGCATCGTGGATCCTCACACTCCACTCTCCGGGAGGTTCCTCGCTCCACGGACCATCAGTAAGTTCTCAAAAATAGTTAGCTATTCCAAACTTCTCAAGCACATGCTTCTTATCTTTTCTTTTGCTTCCAACAATTTACTTCTTATCTGCTCTTCGTTTGCCAAACTCTGTGAGATTTAGTTGACTTCATCGCCACCTTTTGACCCTTAGAGAGTTGGTGATCTTTTTCATTATAGTCTCTTTCTTCCTCTATCCATCTAAGGGCCTGAGGATAGATGTGCAGGCTCTTCTTGGTAGATTTGCCAGAGCTGCATAGCAACTCCGGGATGCCCTCACTCTCTGCCAGGAAGGAACGGGAACATCTAAGAATTCCTCTGGCTTTAGACTCACAATGTGGGCAGGGTAAGGTTTGGGACAGAAAACATATTAGCCAGGACAACGTGATGGGTTGTAGATGTACTGTGGCTGGTTCCAACAACCGCCCTCCTTTACGAGTCTGCAAAGGCATTCCTTCTAGAGTCTTCTTTTGTGCAAGACTACCCTCGCCTCAACAAATTTTTGTCCTTTCTAGCCTCCTCCCTCTGAGTGTCCTACACAGTCCCGTCTGCACCTTTTACTGTCCCACTTGCATAAAAACTTAGTTCTTTCGTCCTCAGTGTGTGCGAAGGGGTGTGGCTTAGGTTAAAGGAAATCATTTCCTTAATATACAAGCATTTTGGTCTCAATGGCTGCAAAGATTCATTCTCATTAAATTAAATTGAAAAAGGGATTGTTTAGTTGAAGATGATGATGATGATGATGAAACAAGTAAAAAGAGTGTACCACTTGAGTTTAATTTTAGTACTTTCTCATAAAGAGAATATTAGGAGACAGTTTCTTCCTACTGCTTTTATTAACAGTCACTAATTATCTACATTTGACCCCATTCATTAGAAAAGCTAAGTTATCTATTAACAGAGATTCTTCTAAAGGCTGAAGGCTTTGCTAGAAAGCTACTGAGATATATATCTACATCTATATCTATCTATCTATCTGGACCTCTGTCTAAATAAGAAGCTGAGCAATTTTAGAAAATTCATTCATACCACTAGAACAGGCTATCCCAAATAAATGAAATAATATGTATTCATTCCTGTGACAAATATGCTGTGAGCATGTACCATATGCCAAGCACTAGGAGCTGAGCATGTTGTAAAGTAGAACCAGACAGCACACCCAGATGGAACTTCCAGGCTGGAAGAAGGGGCAGATGTTGCATAAATCATTAAACAATAAATACTCAGTTACAAACTGTGGTGACTGCTGCCACTCATCACGAGGCTTACACAGGAATCTACTGAGTCAAGTCCCCTTTCTCCTTCTCTGGAGGCTTTGCTATTTTAAATTCTGAAACTCCCTTTGCACTAAATGCCTTTAAAGGCAAGTGTCAACATGGTCAGTGAGTTTGATGCACACGCACCTGGAATAACAGGTGCATGAATATTGCCAGCTTTCTCTAAATATTTCTGCAAACAGCAGATTCCTTTGCACATGAGCCTTCAACCACACCCTGTTCCCATGGCTTTTTTTGGGTAAATGTTTATACAGCTGTTAAAATGAAAAAGGAGGGAAAAAACAACTTTGGGGACTCAAAAAAAAAAAAAAAAAACCACATCCAAAACAGATCCTTCCCTCTTTTGCTTTGATTTTCCATCTTCTCACACTGAAATCAGATCTAGAATTTTGATTCACAGGGAGAGTAATTAAGAGGACTGTGAGGTCACCGAAGCATCACTGTGGCCACCAGGAGTGACACGTAAAATGTCTAGCAACTGGCACAGCTACCAGTGGAGGCGGAAGCCAGCAGAAAGCAAGCCCTGGACCCTAAGCTCCAGGCACCAGCTGAAGAGCAGGCCTGGGAGACAGCCTCAGCCTCCCACACCACCTTTTTTTTTTCTTTTTTGCCTTTTGTTATGTTCCAGCCCCCTTAGGGCTCACATCTGATTCCACTTTTTCAAAATCTTCCATCCAATCAAATATGTGTTGGGTACATCCTGTGTCATTGTACCCCAGGGACTGGACAGTGAAAAAGGTATAAGTAGGCCCTGTCCTTGTGGAATTTAGAGTCTACGGTGGTGAGAGACCAAAAAAGGAAGGAAGCAAACAGGTGATTAAAAAACTGTGACAATAAACAAACCAGGTGATAAGGGAGCCGGGAGAGAGTAACAATTTAAATAAACTCCTTCTTATAGGATTGTTAGGGCTTAAAGGGTTAGTCTTATAGGAGGTATTTGTATCTTAAGATGGGACAAGTAAGCCAAAGAAATGAATTGTTAATGATAGAATTTCAGCCACAAAACGGCATAATGAGAAAATTACTTGGGGAGATGGTACGTCGGACAGGCGTTTTTCCTAATCCCATAAATCACCTCATCTAGGAAGCGATCTGGGGAATCTGTTTCTAAAGTTGGCCCAAATTCACAAATACGAAAAAAAGCCCTCTTCCTGAAACAAGGGAATACTGAACTGCTCAAGGGGGTTCCTTCTTAGGATGGGGCCAGATGGGAGGGAGGGAGGACTTTCACGGTTTTACCCAGTTCTCTACTGTCGAACCTTTCACGAGCCTTATTATTTTGCCAATTACAAAGTGGGGGCAGGTCTTTCCTCAAGAGCTCGTGTCTTAATGCAGAAACCCTACATGATTTTGCTGTTTCTGAATTTCCAGTGTTGAGTTTGAAGTTGTGGCAATGTGTCACAGCAGCTGTAGGCAAGTGGTACCACTTGGGAGCATTGGTCTGCCTCCCCCAAGCAGCGTGATGGATTTTTATCAACACGTGTGATGTGCGTGCGGCCAGGGTTCTTGCCAAATGGGCGTTCCTACTGGATGGCAATTTGCGAGCACGCCAGTGAGGAAATGAACATCCTTCACAACGCACCACAAAGAGGGCTCCTAATTAATGAGCTTGCTGATTGATCACCGTTTTGACTGGTAAGCTCTCTTAATGAGGACATAAGTCATCAGCTAATTATACACAGCAAGCGTTTGGGAGCGCCGCTGTCGGAGGAGGCAGAGCCCGCTAAATTGCTGATCTCTGCAGTCTGGAAGAGGCCAGTCTCTCGCGGAGCCGAAGCCACAGTGGTGGGGCATGAGCCCCCACCAGGAATGAAAAACAAAAGGAAAATAGTGTTGATGTGGAGCGCATGTTAATTTTTTAAAATTAATTTTTAAAAAATCACCAAAATGAATGAAAAACAAACCACATCAGTCTCCTCATTTATTCTTGCTCCTTGTTTTGCTTGGCAGGAAGGGAAGAGAGATGTGTCTCTATCGAATAGCACACGTCTACACACAGGGCTATCGCGGCAACGCTGGGCCACGGTTCTGCCGGCTAATTTTTCAGGCTTTGCAGGAAATACCTGAAAAATTGGCTCCATGTTGTCAGGAATCATAGCACAGACCCCCTTGTGACAATACGAAATCCTAAGGGGAGTGGAGGCGCGACTTACTAAATTCACATTTTCCACCCTCATCTTTCCGTTTGGGACCCTCCACGAGGCTGGACCAATGTCGTCAGCCCGCCGGTCCCACAGGCATCCGATTAACCACAGGAGGACTTCGTTATTCCATCCAGCGGGACTGTGTTGTGCCTTGCACGTTATCTGTTGTTCACTATGTGATTGTAAAGCATCTCACTTTGCTGTTTCCTTCATGAATCAGCTTATAAACTACCTAAGAACTGGGCCAGTGTTTCTCAAGTGGTGGCTCAGTAATGCCCTTGGGCAGGGCTGCCCGACCAGGCAATTAACCTGAATTTGCTGAATTTTCTTGATAATGCTAAACAGAGTGCTTATAAAATTAATGGTGGTTTTTATTTGTTTTATCCACCACTAAGCTTGGGATGAATTAGACCTTTGTTCACGGCGCTTATAACCACCTGTAGGCCAGGTATCATAGAGTGGGGAAAGTAGCACAATTATCAAATAGCAATTGGAAGCTCTAGGGGGAAAAAGTAATCAATAAAGAGACTGGAACTATTGGTTTAAATTATTTTGTAAACATTTGTGGAGTGCTTTTCAAGTTCTCTATAATAGTCTTTCTAAAATTAAATCATAGAACGAATAATTAGCTGGGAGACACGAGGCGACAGGCAGCCAACTCACATAGCTACCAAAAAGGTAGCGCCAGGTATGTAGCAAATTCCTTTTGGGTTTGCGGAACACACTCTTGGGATGTTTATTTCCCTGTTTATTAGCAGGGTTTGTTCTTACCTAGAAGACATCTGCTTCAAGGTTAATTCAAACATCTTCTGTGTAGAGCCTTCCATGAGTCTTTCCAAGCAAAGTGAAACACTGGTTTGACTTCACTCATGTCCCCTCGGCACAGATCACGGTGCCCAAGGAAGCGGCTCAGCTTTAGCTCCAGCAATGGACAGCCAGCACTCGAGGAAAGTGGTCTGGTGTGTTTTATGTTTCCACCTTACCTAGTGGCCCCAATAATAACAATGATAATAGCAGCAATTATTACTATTAATGAGATCTCATTATGTCAGATGTCGCTATGGTCTGAATGTTTATGTCTCTCTCCAAGCCAGCCCCCCAATTCATATGTTAATAGGGCGTCCAAATTGAGGCCCATGGGCTGCATGCAGACCAGGACAGCTATGAATGAGACCCAATACAAAATCATAAATTTACTTAAAGCCTTTTTTTTTGCTCCTCAGTTTTCGTTAGTGTTTATGTATTTAATGTGTGTCCCAAGGCAATTCTTCTTTCAATGTGGCCCAGAGGTGCCGAAAGGTTGGACACCCCAGAAATCTTAATCCCCAAGGCAACACTGTCAGGAGGTGGGGCCTTTGGAAGGTAATTTTGTCATGACGACAGAGTCCTCACAAACGGGATTAGTGCTTTTTTATGAAAGAGACTCCACAAAGCTCTCTTGCCCTTCTCCCATGTGAGATACAAGGAGAAGTTTCCACCTGGAAGGGAGCCTTCACCTGACCACTCTGGCACCGAACCTTGGACTCCCAGTCTCCAGAACGGTGAGAAATGGACACGTCTGTTGTTTTAAGCCACCCCGTGCCCCGTGTGTGGCGTTCTGTTACAGCAGCTGGAATGGACCAAGATGTTGTGATAAGCACTCTGCATACATCGTATCAGTTAAATCACTTTACAAAACCTTTGAAAAGTATTCATCATCCCCCTTCATAGATAAGAAAATGAGCTGAGAAATTTAATTAAAGCAGCTAGTGTAGCTCACACAGCTAGTAACTCATAAAACCAGGTTAACGCCGTCGTTCATGCTCTCCTTTACCACAGTATGCAGTGGTGGTTATTCAACTTCCGTGTGCGTCAGAAACTCCTGGGAGCTTGCTGAAAATGAACATTTCCAGGCCCTGCCATCTGGGGTGATTCTGATTTAGTAGATTTGGGGTAAGGCCCCCAAATATCCACGTTTAACTAGTACCACCCACCTCCAGTCAATTCTGGGGGAGCCCTACACAGTAGCCCTGCGAACCCCTACCATACTATGGCTTGCTGACCAGACGCCCCATCATCGATGGTGAAGGAGTGAATACAACATTCATTAACATTTACGTAACATGAGGAGTTGCATGGCATTCCTTGTGTCTGTCTCTACTAGGGTCAAGATGAAGAGTTATAATGGTGAGGTTGATTAGGAAATACTGTGTTAAACACATTCCAATAGACTGCTTTATATCAGGATATCTTAGAGCCTTCAATGTTGGCAAACTACAGCATTTCTTTCAAAGCCATTTGATCATGGGCTCCGTTCCTTCTTTTTCTCCTTCGTAACTCCGTTCAAACTGTAGTAACAGAGTCTGGAAAGCAGTGTCTGGGCAGATAAATGAGTAATAATAGCTCCCATCTACATGAGCCACTAACAGCTCACACAGTGCTTCATGAGCAGCCCGATTGCCGTGTCCAGCGGAGGTCGCAGGCACATAGGGACTATTGGTGGGTCACCCGAGGAGAAAGAGCTCACAAGAGCAGAGCGAGGACCTGAACTGAGTCTTTCGGGCTTAGCATCCACTGTTTATCGATGGTATCATGCAGGTACTCTTCTCTCCTAGATAACCTTAAGTGCTTAGAAAAAGCAGTACAATCAAGTGCAAAGCCATTGATCCTTTCTTTGCCTCAGTTTCCTCATTTCAAAAATGAAGCATTTGCAACAAATTTAAGAGAGGTACCTTGTTCGATGTCCAACCGTGACTGAGTTTACAATCATTTTTCTTAACTCCTTGACCACTTCAACCAATCTGCTTTGAAGTAGGAGCCAGTAACAGCACTAGGCACTCCGGACGTAGTAAAACATTAGGCACAGTTCCCTCTCTGGCACGTTATGTCTCTCGGAATGTGCTGGTAGAACTTTTTGTGCAACTATCTTTTGAAAAATTGCTTCCAAGGCCAGAGCAGCACCTTTTTTTACCCTGGCCCTGGGTACTGTCTCCTGAAAAAAACCAACAAACAACCAGGCAGTACAGCACTGCCTTGAAATGTCACCAACCTCATCGTGGTCAGTGTCACATGGCCATAGCTGGAGGTCTTAAATCTACCGTTACTCAACAACAGAGCTGGAATGCAGCTTCCCTTTGGTGATAAAAGCTATTACCTGACTCTTTAAACATTCAACTTCCCTCCCTATTTCACAGTTCATAAAGCACCTCTCTGATGTGGCGGGTTTTTTTATTTAAGAGGAGATATGAGACAGCATGCTTTTTCCACCTCTCGATTGCTTATGGCTTCCCCTAAGCTACGGCACACTGATTCTGCAACACGCCTTTTCTAACTGCTCATGCCTGGTAAGGTGCCAGTGCACTTGGGGTCTCACTGCCCTGCTCCCGACTCCGTCTCATTGTGTGTCTGGCATTAGCACTGCCAGAGCCGGGTTAATATGTACAGCATGCAGCTCATTAGCTGCACATTAGTATGAGAGCCAAGAGTCAACATGATGGATCCAACAATATGTTGGAGCCTGGGTCCAGAGTCTCAGCTGAGTCTCATCGGATGCAGAGGTCAGCAGCCAGGCATTGGCTCTGCAGCACCCGCGGAGCACACTGCGCTCAAAGAGGCCATCAGGGAGGACGACAGATATGGAGCCTCATTAAAAATTGAGGGGAGGAAAAAATCCCCTGGCAAGAAACCCCGGGCTTCACAGTTATTGATTTGCCTTTCCGTTCACATGAAGAATTTATAGGGTTTATCACCAACATAAGAGGAAGCTGAACATTCAAGTGGCATTATCATATTTCTAGGAATCAAATGGTACCATGCATCAGGGGTCCAAGCAAAAGTTTAAGCATGTCTTGTTAAATTCAAATGTTATTTTTTATCCTCTAAATAACATAAGCTGGTTTAAATCTAATGAATGGAAAATTATTACAGCATATTTTCCTTCCTTCCTTTCTCCTTGTTTTCTTCTTTCTTTGCTACCAATTTCTTCCTTAACTGGATGTAGTAATAAATAGCCCTTTAAAAACGAACTGTTCATCCCAGAGTGGAGCCTCTCAAATCTTCCAGGGTCATGCATTATTTGGCACACAAATGCTGCTCACATACCTTGTGTCTCCTTTCCTTGGAGGACGATAAACCCTAGTGGGAGCGGCAAAAGTATATTAGGAATGAAAGGCTTCCTCAGATCTCCAGGTCTGTCGTGTTTCAACATAATTATTTAACAGGACATTTTGGGTAGGACTGTCATGCTATTACTAACAGTTCCTCTTTTATTCCCGGGTGGAACAGTGAGGAAAGAGACTACCAGCTGTTGGTGATTTTAGAGATGATTACCTGACCCGTCAAGGGTGCTTAAAATTTGCTTGATTTTTGTAGGCCTGGTTTGAAAAAGAAGAAAAAAAAAGAAAACCCTCCATGTTTAAAATTACAGAGCATGCAGTGTCCCCATTTTCATAAAACCACTTAAAAATGAAAGGTCAGACTAATCATCGCAACACTGAGAATCCGCTTTCTTGTCATCATAATTCAAAGATGAGCTTTTATGCTCAATGGTCGCACCTTTTGGGGCAGAATCTCAATAAGCACTTTGCACCATGACAACCAGGAGGCACGCACAGCACTTCTGATGGCGCCCGCGTTCCTCCTGAAGGGGAATGGGGCTCTTAGGGGAACAGGTGGGTCTCACCTCCAATCAGGCACACGACCTTGTACCCAGGCATGTGCTCCCTCATTGAGAACAGACTTCATCTGGGCTCTGGTGAAGTTACATGGTGAAGAATCGGTGTGTGCTCAGGAGTGTTAAAGGATCTGGTGGATGAGAAAGCACTCCATAAAGCACTAAGCAAGTATTTCATGGTTCCTATGGTCTGAATGAGTGTCCCTCCACCCTCTGCCCCCAAATTCATATGTTGGAAACCTTATGCCCAATGAGATGGTGTGAGAAGGTGGGGCCTTGGGGAGACAATTAGAAGGTGAGGGCAGAACCCACGTGAATGTGATCAGTGCCCTTTAAAGGAGATCCCACAGACTGAGATCCCTCTCCCCTTCCCCCGCGTGAGGACCCAGCGAGAAGTCCACAGCTCTGAAGACAGCGCTCCTCTGAACACGCTGGCACCCTGACCCTGGACTTCCAGCCTCCAGAACTGTGAGAAATGCATTTCTATTGTTCATAAGCTGCCTAGTCTATGGTATTTTGTCATAGCCACCCAAACCAACAAACTGTTTACTGTAATTTGTGTAGTTCTTAGAGTTGGGAAGAACGTTTTTGTGGGAGAGAAATTAGAATGCTCACTTCTGAATCTGTGTCGGTACAGTACATAAAGTTCTAGACTATCTGTCATAAAAAGCAATATGCTGCAGTTCTCTAACTTTTTAACAGACAGTCCCGAGCTCACAGACTGATGTATACTGGGAGAATAGAGAATTGATATGTAAAACTCACTAGAACTAATAGTAAAATAGAACAGAGCACCTGGCCTACTGGTACGCACTCAAAAAAGATTGTTGAATTATTTTCCATTAAAAGTGCATGGCATTAAAAAAAAAAGTTTATGGCAGTTTCCTCATACAATTTGGATGTGGCGCCCCTAGTGGTCAGCCTTAGCTGGCACAATAGCATGCCCAAACACTCTGAAGGCTCAAAACAGCTCCCAGGCCCTAGCTCTGAGAGGCTGGAGGCATTGTCTATGGCGGCCGTGGGTGCTGAGCTGAGCTAATCCAGGTAAAAGCGAAAAATAGTGAGAAGACATTTGGACCAGGGGGGATGCCCATGTGACTATAAAGTAGATTTTCATACAGTGCCAAGAAAGTGTTTTTGAAGGCAATTCCAAAGAATTCTAAAAACATACTACAGTAGCATCTGAGCAAAGTTACAAATGCTGAAGGGGGTTGCTGAGAAAAGCAGTATCACCTGAATATATATATATATATATATATATATATATATATATATATAGATAGATAGATAGATAGATATTTTTTTTTTTACCCAAGATGAATGGCTGTTCTTAAATGAGGCTGTGCATTTGGCACCTTTAAGCCTTTGCACATGGTATTCCTGATACCAGGAAGGTCTTCCTCTACCTGATCTTTAAGATTTGGCTCAATATCTTTCTTACTCTCCTAGGCCAAGTTAGCTTATTTCTTCCTATGAGCCTTCATAGGATCTAATACAGAAATTATAGCAGGGATGGATCTCTATTTGAAATTCTTAGTTTCCTTGTCTTCTCCCCATTTATAAGTGAGTTCCTTGAGAATATCTTGCTATTTCCAACCCACTGCCTTGCCCATTATAAGTAATTACCTAAAATCATTTCCCTAGTCACTGTCATTCACATCACTCACTCCCTTCCTAGCACTCATAACTATCTGAATTGTTTCTTTCTTTGTGTACCCTCCAGCTCCCTGCTGAGATGCAAGCTCCCATGCAGCCAGGGACTGGTCTGACTTGTTCACTGTCATATTTGCAGCATGTAAACCTGCCTGGCATATTGTACGCACTCAATAGGCATTCATCTGGTGAATGAATTATAGGTGCTCAATAATGTTTATCAAATGAATGAGCACATAGCTAATCATACATTTGTTTTTTAAAAATCACTTGATTATTTATAATCAAAAAGACATTTACCCCTTGAAAGACGGTGGTGAAGTAAAACACAGATTTCCTGTAACAGTTCTATCCTGAACTTATGGCTGTTGAATTCTGGATGAAATGACCTTTCATCCCTGTTATCATCCAAGCTAAGACCTTGGACGTTGAAATGGAGGAAAAACATTGTGGGAAAGGGTCAAATGACGAAACACCAAGTGCCACGTGAAGTTGACTCCTATAAGGGCCACTTTCTCAGAATAATATCAGGGTCTAGGGTGAAGCTTCCAGAAACCTGAATGCCTACTAGTTATTTTTTTTTTTAAAGATTTTATTTATTTATTTTCAGAGAGAGGAGAAGGGAGGGAGAAAGAGCAATGTATGGTTGCCTCTCACATGGCCCTCACTGGGGACCTGGCCCGCAACCCAGGCATGTGCCCCGACTGGGAATCGAACCTGGACCTTCTGGTTCCCAGCCCGCGCTCAATCCACTGAGCTACACCAGCCGGGCCCTACTAGTTATTTATTTTTTTTTTTAAGATTTTATTTTTATTTATTTTTAGAGAGAAGGGAAGGGAGGGAGAAAGAGAGGGAGAGAAACAGCAATGTATGGTTGCTCCTCACATGGCCCTCACGGGGACCTGGCCCGCAACCCAGGCATGTGCCCTGACTGGGAATCGAACCGGGACCGCTTGGTTCCCAGCTCGCGCTCAATCCACTGAGCTACACCAGCCAGGGCTTACTAGTTATTTTTAAGGGCCTTGTTTGTTACAAGAAAAGTTTAAATATAAAATGGAGAAAATGACAAAACACAAATCTTTGGATTGGTTTCTACAAAATTCATCAAGAATGCTAAATTCCTACTTGTTCCTTCAACTTTTGATCTCTTTCAATGCCACGGAAAACAAGAATCATGAATATATTACTTTATGCCTTGGCTTGAAATTCATTTTCATACATTTAGTTACAATTGCTTTACTTAATCAAGTTTATATAAACTTTGTAAAGGTGTTTTTATAACTTATAGCTGATTAAATATGGAATTACTTCTACAAGCTTAATAACAAGGTTTTAGTTAAAATTATACATGAAATTTACATTCTGTTTATAATGAGATTGCTTTATATAACTTTGACTTACAACATCTTTTCCAGGCATCACGTAATATGCTATTTTATTTACAGACTTTTGCTGTAAAATTAAGCAATGGGTCACATATCCATTCAAATTTTTAAAATCTTTCCACTTTAAAAAATGCAGTATAGTTTACATTCAATATTATATTAGTTTCAAGTGTAAAACATAGTGATTCAACATTTATATACCTTATGAAATGATCATCACAGTAAGTCCAGTTACCACACAAAGCTATTAAAATGTTATTAACTATATTCCCTCTGCTGTACTTTACGTCCCATGACTGTTTTTATAAGTGGCAGTTCTTACTTCTTAATTCCCTACACCTATTTTGTCCGTCTCCCACCCCTTCCCCTCTGGCAATCATCAGTTTACTCTTTGTGTCTATGGATCTGTTTATTCATTGTGTCTATGGATCAGCTAGTTCATTTGTTTTGTTTTTAGATTTCACATATAAGTGAAATGCATACAGTATTTGTATTTATCTGTCTTATTTCACTTAGTATAATACCCTTTAGGTCCATCCACGTTACAGATGGCAAGATTTCATTCTTTTTTATGGCTTAACATTCTGTTGTATATATGTATCACTGCTTTATCCATTGGCCTATCGGTAGACATTTATGTGGCTTCCATATCTTGCCCATTGTAAATAATGCTGCAATGAACATACGGGGTGCATATATCTTTTTCAATTAGTGTTTTAGTTTTCTTAAAATACATGCTGATAAATGGAATTGCAGAATTGTATGGGAGTTCTAATTTTAATTTTTTGAGGAAACTTCATACTGTATTCCATAGCGATTGCCCCAATTTACAATCCCACCAACAGTGTATGAAGTTCGCTTTTCTTTACATCCTTGACAACACTTGTTATTTACTGAGTTTTTGATAACCTTTCTGACAGGTGTGAGGCGATATCTCATTGTGGATTTGATTTGCATTTCTTTGACTAGTGATGGTGAGCAAATTTTCATGTCTTTGTTGTAGTCATCTTTGGAAAAATGTCTATTCAGGTCCTCTGACTATTTTTTGACCAAATTATTCATTTTTTGATGTTGAGTTGTATTAGTTCTTTATATATCTTGGATGTTAACCCCTAGACCAGTGATTTTAACCTTTTTCATCTCACGGCACACACAAACCAATTACTACAATTCTCCAACACACCAAAAATATACTTTTGGCCTATCTGAAGAAAAATAAGTATAATTTTGATTGATTTAGAACAATGTAATAATAGTTATTACCCACCATCCTTTTTGCTCCAAAGTGACTCTTTAAAAAATCAGGTGCCTATGCTTATATACAAGGATTTCTGGTACCAAGAATTAACCAATAAGATGCAACTGTATTATAGGACCTATATATTTATGGTTCAAGATGGCATTCACACGGATGTCTATTGTTGAGTTCACTGTTGTCATTCTTTTTTACTTGACAAGCTAAGGGAAAATGAGTCAGTGCCCCCAACAAAATAGGCATTGCATGTTTTAGAACTTCTTGGGCACACCAGTGTGCTCTGTCTGGCACACAGGTGGAAAATCGCTGACACTAGTGACTGCAGATTGTTTTAGTGGGTGCTGTGGATCTGTGTTGGGAGATCTGGGTATACAAACGGCATGTTCATCTGAAGTTCTGGTGAAACACGGACATGCCTGCATGCTCCATCTTCACTGTTCAAGTCCCCTGACATATGTTTTCCCAATGCCTCTAACAAGAATCCAATTTGGGTGATTTAGATTTCTCCTTCTTTCATACACATTACTGGAGGTGCAATTGAGCAGAAAGCAGCCCTACCGCTTGACAACTAACTAGGGAAAATGAGGTGTAGTAAAAAGTCTAGGAAACCAACTAAGAAGAATCAGACAAATCACAGTTTATGCAAGATTTAACCTGCCTGCCCCTGCCCAGCATGGTTGGGTGTCATTCCACAAAGCGAAGGGCCTCAGTTTGATCCCAGTCAGGGTACAGGCGTGGGTTGGGTTTCAGTCCCAGTTGGGGCACAAATGACAGGCAACCCATCCATGTTTCTCTCCCTCCCTTCCTCTCACTCTAAAAATAAATAAATTTTAAAGATTTAGTCTGTATGCGGAGCAGAGAATGAGAGAACAAAGAGAGAGGAGTGGGGAGGTAGGTGAACATGTTTTGGAGCCACAGTTAAGTTGTTTGGCAAATAAGTGCAATGATAAGGATGGCCAGTGCTATTTTAGGAGTCTTTCAGAACGGAAGGAAAATAACGCCCATTCTGCTTAGGGCAACAGGGGCCATGGCCAGTAGATCATTATGACCACAATCCCAGCTTCTCCCTCCTCCAGATGCTCCCCAAGGTTTCACTCTTTCATGCTCTCTTCTCACTTCCCTAGAGATCTCGTCCACTCTTTGACTTTCTCTTTGCAAGTTACTCCCACTCTCTGTTCCTACCTTTGATCTCACCAAAGTTCTAGACCAGTAGTTGCCATATTTCCCAGTGGTGCAACAGCAATGAAAAGATCACACATTTGCATACTTCTGAATAGTTCTGACAATGATTTGCATGGACAGTCAGGTGCACCTAGGTACAGTGAATTTTGCCCTGGACTGAAAATCACAGATACATGTGTTTTAGCCTCATACCAAGTGTAAACTAGCTGCTTGATTATGGTCAAGTAACATAAAATTGCCAATTCATATTCTATTATTTTTTTCTGTATGTCCTAGCTCTAAAGCTCTTGTAAGAATCCATGATTCTTACCCTGGCTAGGTGGCACAGTTGGTTGGAGTGTCATCCCATGCACCAAAATGTTGGTTCAATTCCCAGTTGGGGCATGCCTAGGTTGCGGGTTCAATTCCCAGTTGGAGTGCGTACAGATGGTGACTGATCCATATTTCTCTCTCACATCGATTTTCTCTCTCCCTCCCTCTTTCCCTCTCTCTTTCCCTCCCCCTTTCTCCCTTTCCCTCTCTCCCTTCTTCTCTCTCTAAAATTAGTAAACATATCCTTGGGTGGGGATTTAAAAAATAAAAAAAAAAAGAATCCATGGTTCTTAAAGCTCAAGGGACAATTAAGGCATGTATCTGAGTTTGTGTTACTAGGGCAACTAGCAACCTGAGCTTAGAGTCCACATTTTCTGACTTCTAATCTAGTGTCCTTTTCCTTAAGAAGAATGATAGCCCTGGCCAGTGTGCTCAGTTGGCTGGAACGTGACCTGTAGACCAGAAGATCATGGGTTTGATTCCCGGTCAGGGCACATACCCAGGATTCAGATTTGATCCCTAGTCAGGGAGTGTATGAGAAGGCAACCAATCGACATTTCTGTCTCACATTAATGTATTTCTCTCTCTCTAAAAGGAATGAAAAAAAAATGTCCCTGAGTGAGGATAATTTAAAAAAAAACCCAAGAATGATAAATTTATAGAAAATAAAGAACAGCCACTCGAAGACCATCACACCTGCATCACTCAAAACTGAGACACTTGACATTTTCAGTAAGGAAATCCCTAAGTTACATCAAGTTCATCGTCTGAGAGTTAGTATGTGAAAGGATGATTGTTTAAAACATGGAAATGAGGGTCAGGTGCCTGGACCTGACCACCATGAACACATCATGTAAAACTGTAGTTCATTCCCAGAGACAGTGCGTTACAGTGTCTACTGGCAACAAGGAGTGTGTGTTCTGGCTGGTGCCACCGGCCCACTGATTCAATCATCTGACAAACATAGATTGCCCACTTACTCTTTTGCAGAATCTGCTTAGGCACTGGTGCTATAGGCCTAAATGAGGAATGGTGTCTTTTCTCTGGAAGGTTCCAACCTCCTTGGCAAAAACAAATCAAGGAATATTTTGGGGCCTCTGTCTGACCCATTATGACAGGGAAGTGAGTGGGGGTAATTCTGAGAGGCCTGCTTGACCTCTGAGGCTCCCTGAAGACCCTCACTTTCACCTTGACACAGACCGTATATAAATATTGATGTTCTGAAATCAGATTCTAGAACTCTAGATACACCTATATTTCTATCCCTACTTCTCAATCAAATCAATGCAAAGAACTTCAAATTTACTCACTTGATGAACCAGGGAACTGATTCAGCTTACAAGACCCAAAAATACCAACTTGCAGTTTCAAGACAGAAAATGAAATATGCTCGTTGGCATGGAGTTTGTAAAATGGCAGCCTAGTCCTGTTAGAATAAAAAGCCAAAGCCAAGAATGTAAGCATGCAAAGGGGATTTAAAAACCTAAAAAAATATAATTAGTCCATGGTGTCAGGGGGGAAGGACTGAGTAAGTGCCAGGGTGAATAACTAAAAGTATACAGTTATAAATAATAGTATACTTCTGGGTAATGGCTGCAACCATCAGCATGTTACAGAACTATCTTAACCCCTCTGCCACTTAAAGGTCCATGTCCATCTGCTGGAGTTTTTCCCCCATGTGAACACACCAATGATTTTAGTAGATATTGTTGGCCCGCTGCCCAAAATCCCTGCACTGGGTGGGTGCGTCCAACCCTCACCTCACGTACACACTGACTGCTCACAGATTAACCCTTCTGCTTCTATAAAGAATTGCCCTTGGCCGTTGGGAGTGGTTCCCAGCTAATGGCTGACCTATGGGGGCACCAAATCCTGGCTTCTTTGGCTTGAGGTGGGAGAGCTCTGAGCTTCCTTTCATGTGCCAGAGCTTCCTTTGGGGTCGGGCTGAGGCTAGATTTCCACATCTGTGCTTAGCTTCCTCCCTGTCTGGCTCCTTCTCTCACTTCCTTACAGGTTTCTCCTAAGAGCTGCTGAATTAAGCAAAGAGGCCACTAGACTGAAGTAGCCTGCCTATCTGAGCCTGTAAATTCCTCAAGGTTACAAAATCAAACCCTAAGCACAGCCCACCACAAACAGCCAACCAGGCTTGAGGCTACAGTGAATCAGTAATGTCCTTACTCTGCTCCTGCGCTTTCTCTTTACAAACTCCCATCAGTGCTACCTTTCTGTTTGGTGCTGGCCAATTGGAATAAATTTTTGCTCAACTCTTAACACCCTTTGTACCACTCACGAGTTTTCTCGTGTTTCGCGCACAATCTGTTAAGGACCGCTCACGAGTTTTCTAATTATAAAATGTTATAATTATTGAAAAACAACACCTAAAGTACATTATGATCTGTAGCCATGATGATTTAAAAAATAACATGCAGTTTGCCCCAAAACTTACGGTCCCTGGTGTATCTTAGAGATTTCTATGAGTTATGAAATGTGTTAAGATTTTCAGCATGCCTCAGTTTACCTTTGAACAGAATCCTCTCTCAGTAATTACTCCTTGAGAAGCTCCATCTTGGACTCAGCCTCTAAAGAATTCTAAGACATTAATCAGTGGATTATCTGTTTCATAAAGGAAGAATGATCTATAATGCCCAATAAGAAAAAACAAAGTTTAGCAGAGTTTGCTAGCCATGCACCCAGGCACAAGGAGCTTTGTATCTCAAGTCCTAGAGTTTTTTTCCAAAGCAATCGAATTGGGCCCTTACAAATTTGTGGGAATCAGCCTACAAGAAGGAAACCTGCCTGTCTCCATCTGCCCTCCAGGGGCAGCTCTGACATTTCCCCCTTGGTGAGAATGACTCACATAACTAAATTGCACTGTGAAGTCATGTAGAAAAGAGGGCATATTTTCATGCAGTCATTATGGCTGTCTCTGCCACCCACCCAGCCACCCATCCCAACTGTACATCTCAATTTTTATTTGAGAGACTGGACGATGGGGGCAACCTGCACTAGATTCCCATTGGCACGTCTACTTTAAACACCTGTAGTAGAAGACAAGCAGTACGTTAACCAAACCGTTGCCAGGTTTTGCTCAGTCCTGCCCCCTCTCCCAGATGATTCACTGGCAAACTTGATGACTGACTGCCTTTTAAAGCAACACGAGAGGCCTGTTAGCACCTAACTGCCTTGATGGCCAGTGCTGCCCAGCATGGCAGAGAGTCTGATTTAGTGATGGTGCAAGTCAGGGTAGCCTGGACAGTGATTCTGTTTCCACTCATCAGATGGGAGTTCCCTCCGGTCAGAGACTATTTTCTCCCTGGAAGCAGTGGTGGGGGATTCCTACTTAGGTGGTTTTTTGAATGCAGATGGTGGAGCTGGTATATTTAGAGGCTCCAGAAATATCATTCCATTAATTACACTGCCAAGGTCTTGATTACCAGTGGCCTGTTTTACTCAGGCCTGGGCTGTTCTCCATTTACACTTGGGATTGTTCTGGTGCAGGTGGGCACTGTGGCTACAGAATGAAACCACTGGGTTGGTTATATTTCCCTGGAACTTTCTGGGATAAATAAATTGCTATTGCTGGATATGAAATTAATGATAGTCTAGTGACATGTGAGAATATAGAAAATAGGTACATGAATGTAGATAGTTATGTTGAGAGACACATGTTCATAGAGATGGATGAATGAAGATAGGTAAGTGTACATACAGATGGATGAATGGATAGATAGATACAGGAAGAGATGGATACAGAGGTGGAGAGAGCGAGAATAGGTGAGAAAGGAAGAGGTGAGGGAGGGAAGCAGTTCTACTATTGCGCAGGTGTGCTGAACAGTAAAAATGATTGTGCAAGCTGAAGCCATACTAACTAATCTTAATCATTATTGGAAAAAATGAAAATTGTTCTATGACCTTTGAAAATTGTTATTACAATATTAAACATGGTCTTACTGTCAGTTATCAGTGCATAGGAAAGTGAATAAAGTGAAACTGATGTTCATTTAGTAATCTGTCATTTGCAACATCGGAAAGACTGAGAATTAAAGTGCCTCAATTCCTCGTCAAAAACTTACCAGGAGGAGTCTGAACAGCACTTGTCGCCTCGTCCCCTAATACGACTTACGGCACAGAGCCAGCGAGCACCTTTGGTAGGCCTAGGAAAGCGTCGCCCTCCTTCCTAAGTTTGGATCAGCAAGTGACAGTTTCTACTTCGTACTTTGTTCAATGACATGGCATAGCTCTAAGAAGTCCGTTAATGTGAAGTTTTCCACGGGCATTGTTTCTTCTGGGCCGTCTTCATCCTTCCCTCTTCCTCTACATTTAGAAATTTCCTTTCACTAAGTTTTTCGGGCTGTATATCGGGAGGCTCTTGGACAGGATCCATGCCTACATTCCCATGGTCAGCTCTTCTTCTATAATCCCATGTACGTTTGGTTTGAACTTTGTTTCCAGAGTTACCACTTTCCATTTTGCCGCCTTTCAACTCTTTTGGACAGTACTCTTCTCTATTATCCATTCCTAGCCAATGCCATATAGATTTATCCATCGGAGACAAGGAGAAAACACAACCACTCACTTTGTCTACCCATAAACTGACAGATGCACAGTGACCAATCACAGACAGGCTTTGAAAGAAATGACACCGGTCACTGATCAGAATGCATGTCTATTATTTGTGGACAGTGGGGCTTGTAGCAAAGTTTTTACTCTATGAAATTTAGCCACAGTTAATACACCATGGTAAAGTAATTTGAGCCATGTTGTTGAGAGACTGGTATTATCTAATTAAACCATAGCAATGTGCAAAACAAAGCCAACTGTGTATGTGATGTGTGTGTATTTTATACTCTAGTCTTTCCCTAACCTGTGTTATCAAAGATGCTTTCAGTCTGTGTAGGAACTGTTCCTTGGGCTTCACAGCACATAACTAACGCGGAGGGTCATTGTGTGGAATACAAAGGGAGTGGTCTAGCCAGAGCGGTCGGCTGATTGACATAGTCAATAGCAGACGAGAAGACCAGGGGAGAGGAAGTCTGCTCCTTGATTCGTGTCCTGAGAGGAAGGAAAGCAGTTGATGAGTGCAATGGATGTGGACTGAAGAGTAAGTTATTTCAGGAAAAGACTTTAGACAATGTTAGTCTTAGTGTATGAATTCCTCCCCCTGTGGACTAAATGCTAATGCCCCCCCAGATTCATAGGTTGAAGCCCTGGAGTGATGGTATTTGGAGGTGGGATCTTTGGGAGGTAATTAAACCACAGAGGCAGCGCCCTCACGATGGGACTAGTGTCCTGCGAAGAGAGCTGGCCCTCTCCCTCTGCCACGTGAGGGCACAATGAGAAGAAGGCCGCCTGTCAACCAGGAGGAGGGCTTCCACCAGAACTTGACCAAGCTGGCACCTTGATCTCAGACCCCCAGCCTCCAGACCTGTGAGAAATAAATCCTGCTGTTCAAGCCAGCTGGTCTATGGTGTTAGAGTGGCCCCAACGGATGAAGACACCCCTTACTTCCATAAAGGCAAATAAAGGATTTTGGGTGTTTTTGATATGTCTCTTAGTCCTGAAACTATGCTTTTGGTGTGTGATAATGCTCGGACACTGATTCTGGGGTGTCTCACTCATATACAAACATATTCCCTGGGATTCTCAGCATAGTGGAAATTTCTGGGCTTGGGAATTTGGAAGAAGGGCTCAAACTCTGTCTCGGCCACTTACTATGAGTGCTATTAGAAAAGTGACTCCATTTCTCCAAGTCTACCGCATAGGACAGGGACGATTCAAAGCACACTGCCTGAGACAGGCACATCATAGGTGCTAATCACCAACTCTCTCTCCTCCAGTGCCCCCTTGGGAGGCACAGTGGTAGAAGCACCCTTGTTTGAAAGAATCCAAAGTGGATACCAGTGAGGCTGAGAACCGAACTTGCATCTCAGAGCTGCCAGCCAGGGTTTATTGTTTTGCTGGGTTGTGTTTTTGCATCTTTACTCTGACAAGACACAGTTTGCAAAGGGAGATAATGAGTCAAACAAAGGCAACACGTGATGAACTGAGCACAGAACAACTCGAGAATTCTGCCTTGTCCCTGTTTGTTACTGGTTTTTCTAAGGAGCAAGAGAGACAGAACTTGGTTTATTTTTCTGTTTTCTGTAACCAGGCAGTTGAAAACACCTTAATGATAACTGTAAAAAGATTAAGGACAATGAAAAAATGTGGTTTGAGGAATGATGCATTTAATAATTCAGGGTAGGGATTAGCATTTATGGGCCCTTTTGGGAGAGACTGGAGATTTTAATTCCCACAAGGAATTAAAATTTTTGAGACTAAGATGTTCGTGGGAAAGATTTTACGTTGTGCGCCTGGCCCGTCTACAGGTGAGGGCACTCACAGAAGAAAGCAGGACAGGGCCTGTCACTGCATGTAGTTGACGGAACCAGGAAGCCAAGGAGACAAGGAATATGGCCCCCGTTCAAAGGCTTCTGGCCCAGCACTGACCTTGATGTTGTAGGGAGCCCAGAGAATGGCTATAAGAGTTCAAAGAAAGAATAATGCATCACAGTGAATGAGCTGCAGTGGATTATTTTGAAAGTTAAATAAAAGAAATAATGATATCACAGCATTGTCCCACTCTCTAATTATGTCTGTATTTTTATTTAGAGTGTAACTTTAGATAAAACACCTTCCATCCTTTAGGTCCAAGATTCCTTATTTTTAGAAAGAAGAGATTGGGTCAGATCACTGTCCTAGACCACTCTCTTAGGTTTCTATAACAGAGGGCTCACACAGCAAACATTTATCTCCCACAGTTTTGGAGGCTGGAAGTTTGATAGCAGAGTCCCTTCATTCCCCATAAAGGGACCAATCTCATTATGTATACTCTACCCTCATGACCTCATCCAAACCTAATTACCTCTCCAAAGCCCCACTTCCACTATCAATCAGTCCAAAGTAATCACCCCTAAGTTTCCTTCTTTCTGATTTTGTGTATGAAGGTTCCCCACTGGCTACCGAGTCAAAATCAAACCATCTGTCAGTGGTCAAAACCTTCGAAAACGGGATGTCATCCAACGTACCAGATTCGCTGGTCACCTTCCTCCAGGGTGAACCCTCTCCTCACTTGAGACAAGCCTCTGACCTGCCCTCCCTACAAGCCGTTGTAATCCATTGCTTCCACTTTTCCCTTGTGCTTATTCTCCTGTCTCGGAGGGTGCCGAACTCTCTCTCCATTGACTCAGGAACTAGCCACTTTGTGGGAGCCGTCCCTCCGGTCCTGGAGCACCTCCTGGGCAGTGGAGAGGAGGGTGTAGGGTTTGCACTGAACAGGATTTTGAAAGAGAAGTTGTTATTTCATATTATTCTAGTTTCTATAAATGCCAGTTCTAAAAACTTGAAATTAAATATAATACGTACAAATCTTGTCCCAGAGCTACTGTTATTAAACTACAAAGTCAAAGATGAACAGTACAGGAAAAGGCAAAAGATATCAAGTGCAGCTGAATATATTTAGGATCATACTTTGTATCTTCAAAATACCAAGCAAATTTGCTGATATTTGTGATAATATAAGAAGGCCACAGTATTAAGGATTTACCATTCATTGTAACATTTTGCTAAAAACCATTCGTATGTCTCCACACTAGGATTTAGTATTGAATGTTTATTCAAAAGAGAATTCCAGTTTGAATTGGTTCCCATAAAATTAATTTGTGGTAATCGCTGGAGAAGTTTTTAAGATGAAGGCAGTAAAAGACAGTCTTGCTTCTGATACATGACCATGATAAATCATTATTTCTCTTATGGATACCATGCATGGTACAGTTTAAAGAAACATCTGTAACAATTACCTGAAATTACATCAAAACAATGATAATATTCTAAAAACAGGGTGAGCTTTGTTTGCACTTTTATTGCTGCTCCATGGAAATGTCTAGTAATGTCTCTACTCATAATATGGGATAAGCAATAGGCATAAGCAGACAATTTATAAGTGAGAACATGGAATCTTTGGAAAAATTTGTCAACATCATTGATAAGGACCCCATACAATTTTCGACTACCCAAATAGTAGTGGCTTTAAATGCAGTTTATATTAAAAGAGATGGAAGAAAAGGACCTTCGAGTGACGAGACCACGTCGGTCACTTAGAAGGTGGAGAAATGTGTGTTCTCAACAGCCTCTTTGCCGCTAGATCCAGGCTGTCCTGCTTTCTCCACCCTGCGCTGTGCCCTGGATCTGACGTCACAGAGTGCAGCGATGGGCGCCGCCTGCCTTAGGCTTCTAGTCAGCCAATGAGTGGCAGCAGCTGCAGCCAATGGGAGACGCCAGCAAGAGATCAGCAGCAGGGGTTGGCAGGGTGGTGCTTCCCTCCCAAAGACCAGCTCTTAGTGGGTGGCCCTTTTCTACAGCTACAAGTCTACTTCTTTTCCTGGCCGTTTCAGGTCCAGGGATGGTAGTGGCCACTTGTTGTTGTGAGGTCTAGGGTACTTGTCCATCTCTTATTGGTTCCCCTTACCATGGCCACACCTTCTAAGTTATTCCTGCACAAAGTGCTCGCCAATCGTCCCCTTTGATATTGCCACCCAACTTCTGCCAGGACCCTGAAACATGGTACGTCTCCAAGTCCACTCAGGACCTTAACCAAATGAGGACATTTTTCATCCCAATCAACTCTCCTTTACGTTCTACAGTCAATGCCTATTGCTTTTGCTTCCCCAGAATCCGTTTAGTCTTTTCCTTGCACAGCAGCCTGATTTTCCTTTAGGGAATCACCTCTCCTCCTCTCTCAGTGCACAGGGCTCGGATGAGGCCAATCTCAGCTCCAACCCAGCGCCGGTCAGTTCAATTAGGCTTGGTCTTAGAACCTCTGTTGGAACTACAGGGGCAAGGAAGCCCCTGTTTCCAGAGATAGCCAACTCTAAGGAATAACACAAGCCTGGAAACATCAGGCCAAGGGAGAAAACATGCCTGAAAATAAACCAGCAAAGTGGAAAAGGGCGCAAAGAGATGGATAGGCCGGCCTATCATTATCTGAGTCCATGGATCCCACCACACTTGAAGTTTACCTCTACACTTATAAGAAGTGGTATGTATGCTTTTTTGCTCAAGCTGAGTTGAGCTTTCTGTCACTTGCAAAAGAAAGATCCCTAACAGGTCTTCTCCTAATGAAAACACATGTATCTGGGGAGCGCTATAGACTGTGAGGGCTAAAATGACATCATTCAGATTTGCAGTGCTGTTTTCACAAAGGCAGAGAAGGTTACGGGAAGCTACCTGTGGTTTCTGTTTATTATGATTTTGGAGCTACCGCCACCTGTGCTGTCCCTTTCGTCCTTGAAATCTCTGAGAGATGGGACCAAACCACACCGCTTCACTTACTGTTAAACTCTGTGGGCTGAGTCCCACGCATGAACTGGCACAAACAAAGAACAATGGTGGAAAACAGCCGAACTCTGCGCTCCAGTATTATTTTCAAGTGCCATTTGACTGGGGCTTCTCAGATGACAGCGTTCACTGGCAGGAAAGCCGTTATTGTGACAGTCATTATTCCCATTTACCGCCTATTAGAATGGGAGTCACTGGGAGGTCAGACTGTCCTGAAAGCCCAGTGTTCCTGAACCCTCAAGGTCAAATTCAAGGGACAGCAATCAGGTGTAGGGACAATGGCAAAAGCTCACTCCTTTGAAATGAACAGAAGAGTTAACTCCCAGGAGATCACTGCAAAGCCAGCTGTACTATCTTCAACATATCACACGGCCTGGGAAAAAAGTCAGAGTGACAGTGTTAACACGACCCCAGGCCCTGTCCACAGCAGCCCCGCTCTTCCCTGAGGACAGAGGCTAAGTCTTCGTTCATCACTGTGTGCCCCTCCCCATTCCTGCCTACCGCCATGCTGACACTCAGGGTCTGCTGGCTTAAGGATACAGATAAAATATGAAATATATGAAAAGAGTCAGCAAGTAATTGTTGCTCAAAGAAATCCCTGCTGATGTTATTATTGCTGTTATTTGTAAATGTATCTGCATTATTAACAAGCATGTTCAGCAAAACCCACACAAACCCTTTTAAACAACAGTTTCAACTTCCTTACCTCCCAAGGCAATAGCTCTGGTGCGAGTTTGAGTTATTTTCCCTGTCCTTCATATGTAGATGTGAGAATCAGACTGTTTCCTTTTGCTCACTCACTCACTCATTCATTCATTCATTCATTCAATGAACAATCAGTCACCACCTACCATTGGCCACATATTGGAGTATATGTGGGGAAATCAAAGTTGATTAAGACACAGCCCCTGTAAAATGCAAACCTGTTGGATATGGACGAGAAAGCTAAACATACCGTGAATGAGAGAATCAGCCTATGGAATGAGGTGACTGACTTCAGTGGTTGCCACAAGTGCTGGGGACACCCTGGGGGAAATGACAATTACAGGGGGAATGTTTTCTTACCTTCTCTGCGAGCCAGCCAAGGTGTCTGATCTCTCGGCTCCCGGCAACGCCTGTTTTCCCCAGCTGCTCTCTGACCTCGGCAATCACTCGGGTGAGCAGGTCACTGACGTTGGAATGGATGGCACTGAACCAAGCCTGGGCAGTGGCTGAGTCCTTGCTCCTTAGGATCACTGTGTGCTTAGCATCTGGAGAGTGGATTTCAAGCTGCCTAGAGAAACAAAGAGAGAAGGGTTTGATTTTCTGGCAGGTCATGCTTCCCCTAGTCCTTGGGCCACAAAGGTTAACAAATTCTTTACTCCAATTTTAGACTTGGTCAGTTTCACATGGTTTATCTTAATGGTCTCATCATTCATTCATTCATCCATTCATTCATTCACTCACTCAGTCATTCACTCATTCATTCACTCATCCATTCATCCACAAGTATTCATTGAGGGGCCAGGAATTAGTGCAGGTGCTGAGGGCATAGCTATCCAAGTACCATATCACCCAAATTAAGGATGTCTGGTTTTCCTGTTATTGAGCTGGAGGGCTGATTAGTAATTTCATATTGAGACTTCCAAACTGTGAGCTGATATTAATTTCCCTTACCTCCCAATCCACAGAGTATTTTCATCATATACTCATATGCTCACTGCTGCTGGCAGAAAACAGATTGAAATATCGAGCCACATACTTAATCTACTGCTGTGTTAATTGTGAGTATGTTAGAGTCACAGATGACCAAACTTTGCATTCCTTGGGAACCCTGCCTATGGCACGTGTACCTACCACTGAATGCTCAGACAGGTAGTAAAGAACAGAAATGGCCTAGAAGGGGGTAACGACAGGAAGGCACATGCACCAGGAATGTTACATTTAAAGTCAAACACCAAAGCTTAAGCCAGAACTCCGACTGCATCGCCTGAGATGGAGTGAGAGATCTGAACACGGTAACTGTGGTAAAAGGAGGAGATTCTAGACGGATGCTTTTTTGTGTTTAATATTTTATTTTGAAGTACTTAGAGATAAACATGGCATTTATCTACAAAGAGTACAGAGGTCTGCCTATGCCCTTTCCTGCAGTGTCTCTGGATAATGGTTGTATTTTATGCAACTGTAATACAGTAACAAACCCAGGAAACTGACCTGGACGCAGTGTAAGTGTGTGGTTCTGTGCCGTTTTACTGTGTGTAGCTTCTCGTAACCACCACCCCAATCGAGGAACAGAACTATTCCATCGCCGCGAAGCTCTCCCTCCAGGTACCAGCGCTCCCCTCCCTACCGCCATCCCAAATCCCCAGCAACCACGAACCTGTTCTCAACATCTATACTTTTTAGTTCACAGAAAAAAAAAAAACCCACATCTTATTTATCCACGTGTATATGTAAATAAATACCATTTATTCATTCATGTTTGCATTAAAAAGATATAGGGATTAAGAAATTTGACACTGAGTAAAATGATCCATTTATTAATTTCCTTTCATCTCTTAATAATTGGGCTACCCTTCCTTGAGTATTTACTACACGCCAGGCAATGTTTAAATACTTTTGTATTATTTTATGTAATTTTCCTAATAGCCCTCTGACTGACACTACCAATACCGTTTAACAGAAGGAAGAACTGAAATGGGGAGGGAGAAAGTGGGTGCGGTGGGTAGGCTCCGGAGCCCATGATTTGATTGCGGTATCGCACCGTCTGTCCTTTAGACTGGAAGAGCACGCGCTGCCCTCCGCGCTGTCCTCGGCGGTGGTGCACAGCCCTCATCACCCGCAAACAAGCCCCAGTGTCCTATTTAGCTCCCGACTTCCAAAATAACAATTTTGCAGATCACCGGAAAATGAGAAGTCCCCAGTAACCTGGCCCGATTTCCATTTGAAACCAAACTTTTTTTAGAGTGAGCAAACCTTTGTGCACATAAACTCAAATTGTAGGGAAGGAGTGATGTAGAAAGTGGGATGTCTCTAGGGGAGTTTTAGCAATAATTAGCCTTTTTTTTTTGGTAAGAAATTTACAAAACAAATCTCACTGAGATTCCAAGGTTTTTGTGTGAGGAGATGGGATTCTTTAGATGACGTTTGTCCTCATCCAGGAGAAAAAATGTCATTCCTCTTAGGCACTTTTCAAAGAAACGGGCCATCATCTGGGGTGATTTTTCTTTCCCTCCCGAAGTTCTTACTTGTCAGTGAAGTTGCACAGCCAAACCCAAACTGGGACTGTCGAAAAGCATTAACAAGAGCTCAACTTGCTTTTCCAATTATTCGATCAATATCTATAATTCCAGGAATTTAAAACAGGCAAATATTTCTTTTACAGTATTTCTTTTTTGAAAACCTAGATTTGTTTTTAAAGAAATGACAGCTTGGGAAGCAGCCGCTCCCCAGGTCTCTCTCTCACACACAAACAACTGATGTCAGCAAAAAAGGAAAAAAAAATGTTCTTTGTGGAGCTGCCAGCACACCCCTGGGGGAAAGCCAGCTTGTAAACAGAGGTACAGGCTAGTGAAGGAGGCATAGAGTTTTGACAACATTTACCATTATTATTAATTTTAAGTATGACTTTAAATACAACGTAGATAGAAAAGTACACAAATTGTAACACACAGCTCAAATGTATTTTTGCAAAGGGAGCACATTCATGTAACCAATACTCAGATCAAGAACTAGAATGTTACAAGCATGCCCGAAGTCCCCTTTCCAGTTAATTATACTTCAAAATAATCACTATTGGGATCCGTCACCATGAATTACTTTTGTGTCAGGCAAAATGAATGAGATTTTGCTTGCTTGTTTTCATTTGTGGTTGCTGCCTGCAGCCTGGTGAGGATCTTGGACAATTTCTGAGGCCAAGTTTAAATACCAGGCCCAGTGCTTTTTAGGGGTGGTTCTCAAAGTGTGGTCACAGACCAGATGCGGCAGCAACACATCACCTGGGAACTTAATAGAAATGCAGATTCTTGGTTCCCACCCTGGACCCACCAAATCAGGAATTCTAGGGTCGAGGACCAGCTATCACCCTCCAGGTGAATCTGTTGCAGGTTAGGGAAAGGCTGCTCTGCAGGCTCATGAGTACAAGGCTGAGCTAGGCTGTCTGCTGGGTTCCCAGTGGCCAAGGGGGCCAGGCTGACCCCTACCACAGGTGAACTGACTGCCCTGTGTTCAGTATCCGAGGAAGAACACCAGGACACAGAACAGAGAGGCCTGTGGCTTTTTACAGTCAAAAAAGCAGAAGTTCTTATTCAAACGTATTCTTCAGAAACCCTTGAACAGTTTTTAATAAAACATTTAATTAAATACAGATGCTTGACCCCATCCGAGACGTGCTGAGTAAGAATTTCTAGACAGTGAGGCCCGTGTGTACGCATTAAATGCTCTACCAGTTATGTAGATTAAGTGTCACGGCAACCACTCCAAGTCCAAGTTCAAACCCTATGCAGAGCTCTGCACATAGGTGATTGTCACCAGAAGGGCAATACAACAGGGGTCTGGGAGAGCGTATTAGCAGTGCACTGCTGAATAACAATGCCCGCAGAGTGAAGTGGCTTAAAACTGCACACATTTGTTATCTCAGATGAGTCTGTGCGTCACGAATTTCCCAGTGGCTGAGCTGGGTGGTCTGGCTCAGGGGCTCCCTGTTTGAGGTCAGGATGTCAACACGGGGCTCGGCTGAGGATCCACTTCCCAGATGGGGTCACGTGGCTGTCCATAGGAGGCCTCAGTCCTCACCACATGGGCTTCTCTAGTGGCTGCTCAAGCCCTTTCATGACATGGTAGCTGTTTTCCCCAGAGAGCAAGAAGGAAGCACTATTCCATTTTGACCTGGTCTCCAAAGTCACATGCCACCACTTCTAGTTCATTCTCTTTGTTATAAGTGAGTCACCAAGCCCAACGCACACTCATGAGGAGGAGAGTGAGGCTTCACCTCTTGAAAGAGAATCAAAGAATTTGGGGACATATCTTTTTTTTAAATATATTTTTCTTAATTTTTATTTTGGAGAGAGAGGAAGGGAGGAAGAAAGAGAGGGAGAGAAACACTGATGTGAGAAAGAAGCATTGATCGGTTGCTTCCTTCATGCACCCAGCTAGGGACCGAACCTGCAACCCAGGCATGTACCCTGACTGGGAATCAAATCAACAACTTTTCACATTGCAGGATGATGCCCGACCAGCTGAACCACACCAGTCAGGGCTGGGGACATATCTTAGAACCATCACGGAGAGGCTTTGAATGAAGTAATATTCTGGAAAGAGTTTGTTCCAAATGTAAAGGGAGAGTGGAATGTTCGGAGCTGTTAACCAGCAGCCTATAAACAGCCTGTAGATTTAGGTGAAGGAGATGATTCTTTCTGACTGTACTGCAGCTCCCAGTTATCAAATGAGACAGACTGTGGACCCAGACACAGGGGTCAATGACGACAGGAGGGATGAGAAAGGACATCTCATTGACAGCATATGGGAGCAGCATGAAGCCACCAAACATGAGGGTGGGTTAAGAACCATTGGCTGGTCTGGCACGGAAAAGATGTTTATTACTTGTGCAGGAATAAATTAAGAACTCAGCAATCCACATTCACTTTATCCTCACCCCTAAAAAAATGCAAGGGGAAGAAGTAAGAGGAGCATACACTTTTCCTTTTAACACCAATGAGCTCTACTATCTAAAGCAAGGAGCAAGTACCTGGTAGCACCAAAGTCCCCAGAACTTCTGAGAAACTTGAGTCTCCAACTCAAGTTTCTAGACAAAGTCAAGTGGCAATTTTATGTATATAATCTTAGCATATTGCTGAGCACAAGTCTGAAATACAGACACTTTGGCCTGATGTGTCATTTAATCCAGTGTCATTTAAACACAGCCTTTAGAACATGTAGAGATGAAGAAGGTCCCTGCCTGGCCTGCTAGTGCAGCGGTTCCTCCAGTAGCCCGTCTCCTTGCCCGTTGAAAGCCCATGAGCCAGGAGGTAGTTTTAAAGTGCAGGGATTTTTGGATTCAGTCTGACCCTAAAACTTGTTGGCTATGAGGCCATAGGCAAGCTACTTCATCTCCCTAAACCTCAATTTCTTTATCTGTGAAATGGCACAATACACTCGCCTCTCAAAGTTATTGGAAAGACTAAATGAGATAATACACCCACGAGACGTCACAGTGCCAAGCTGATCTTGACCGATTCTAGTTTACATTCTAGTTTACAAGGAAGAGTCTTCCCAAATGCGTCCAGTAAAACGGTAGTGGGCCAACAAGACAGGCAGAGTCCGCTGGGGCGGTCTGTGGTTCAGCTGTTTTTCAGGGTAGGTGGACTTGGAGGAGCACACAAACCCCAGGAAAAAGAAAACACTTCTACGAGGACTATTTCTAACCTCCAGGAGTGGAAAATATCACTCTGGAGGGAGATACGTGAGTCTTCTGTGTATCCCTCTCCACTGGGACAAACCCAGTAATACACTGCCCCTTATTCCACCGCCCTATTTGTTCCACCTGAGAGAGCTGGAGCTGGGAGACGCTCCTGTCAGAAGCACACGTTGATCGGAGCTGTGGCCTGGCCCAGAGCTACAACCGCCGATCGAAGTCCCTTTGCTCCCTCAGCGACCTGAGCAAACCGGGGACTATGGGGATGAAAAAGGACGGGAAATCATTTCATCCTTGTAAAGTACGTTGCTGACAACTGGCCCAAAAGAACCCTTTTGAATCATCAAATAATTCATGTCACTCATACGTTTAAAAAGGTAGTTTCAACTTCAACAGTTACTTCAGTTTGTGAAAGTATGGAAGGAGATAAAAATAAGGAAATGAAGTAAAAAGAGGGGAGGAAGTAGGAGGGAGAAGAAGAAAAGGAAAATAAAAACTCAAGGGCGGCAGGACATCTGAGTGGTGTGCGAAAATGCCACTGTGGCTGGGGGTTTGAAGCTGTTACAGTCACGGAACCAGCAATGCCCGGAAGAGAGTGTATAGGTGGTTTCAATCAGGAAGGAAATTGGGTGACAGGAGGACAGGATCTGAAGGGAGACTCACTGTTTGACTTTGAGTCCTCGGGATTTTGTTCCGTGTGTACCCATTGTGTGTGCACTGTACTCCAATGGAAGAGGAGCGGGAGGAGGAGGGGAAGGAGGAGGCAGAGCAGCAGAACTGGCCTGTTGGTTAAAATAACCTTGTCTCAAGTCCAAGTTCTGTCATTTATAAACTGTGCTTCCTCGTGGACACCTGTGGAAAGCTGTCTGCCCAGGTTTCACTCCTCCCTTTTCTGGGGACGGGCCTCACACCCACCCTCAGTCTGTGTGTGTGGGGAGCTCAGTGGTGTGAGGGTTGTAGGTGATCCAGTCTGGGCCATGGAGACCCAGGCCCAGGGTTTCTGTCAGAATCATTGTTAAGGAGACTGTTTTTTTCTCATTATATACAGGGAGGGTCAGAAACAACCCTGGGTCTACCAATGGCCAACTTGCCACCAAGAGGGGAGAAAAGAAGAGCTGAGAGAGGGCAGACCTGGCTCTGGAGTTCCCAGCTGACACTCGGTATATTTTTGCATTTTGCTCCTACCTTCCTTTTTTGGCTTAGGACAGTTTAGTTAGGGTTACTGTCAAGTTAAAAGTCCTAATTCATACACTAACCACAAATAGGTCACTTAATGTCTATGAGCTTTTCTTTATCCTCTATAAAATAGGAATGTTGATGACGATGATAAAGAAAGTGACACTGGTGATTATGATGAAGGTGATAATAATAGCCTTCACAGGTTACCAGAGCATCCAATGAGATCATAATTGTGAAAGCGCTTTGTGACTCATACATCTTGATGTTAGTAGTTGTCATTTATGCTTATTTGACATTTTAAGACTCTTACGTTGGCTCAGTCTCTGGGAAAAGAAACATTGGGGAATACATTGCTTTTGTGTTCTGTTTCGTATTTATTGAGGCTCTCTCTTAGCTACACTGTTAGCAAAGAGACAAGGCATGCAAACAGCAAATCCCAGTAAATCTCCTGGGTTGCAAATTAAAGTTGGAAGCATGCAGAGACTTCTTTACACACGCACACACAGACAGTCTGTGACTGCGAGTGTTCCAGAACCCTCACAGGTATTCAGCATGTGCTGGGTGCCACAGAGGCAAGCAGAGTCTGTGGTCCCTGTCCCCAAGATGCTCCCCATGTGTAGTAGGTTGAATGGTAGCCCTGCCCCCTCTTGCGACTGATACAGAAATAGAATATTTGTGGAAATAATTAAAGCAAGGATGGCAGTGAGATCCTTTTCTCATGAATATATCTGCTGGACTGGGGTGGGCCCTAAATCCACTGAAAGCGTCGTTGTAAGAGACAGAACAGGCACACAGTGACCCAGAGAAGAAGGCCACGTGGACACGGAGGTGGAGGCTGGAGTGATGCTTCCACAGGCCTTGGAATGCCATGGACCCGCCAACCACCAGCAGCCAGGAGGGAGGGAGGGAGGGAGGGCGGGCGGGCGGGCGGGCGTGGTCCCTCCCTCAAAGTCTCCAGAAAGAACCAGTCTTGCCAACAGCTTGCTCTCACGCTTCCAGTCTCCAAAATTGAAAGGGAATACATTTCTGTTGTTTCCAGCTTTCCAGTGCGTGCCCACTTTGATTCGGAAATCCTAGAAAACTAATACGCCACGTAACTGTCTTCCTGTGCACAGCTAAGTGGGGACTGCGCTGACGTTTAGAATACACTAACGCAACAGGTGACCTCCCAGGTGCAGATCTCTTACAGCTGTGGCGATCGTGCTGCCATTTCAGTGCAGGCTGGAGTTAAAATCCCTTCTCCTTGGAAAACAAAACAAAACATACTCTCACCTACATTTGATTCTATAACCCAGAAAGGAAAAGGAAACTTTCTGAGATGAGGGACATATATAAAGCACCTGGGGGCACACTGGCCTCTGCCCAGTAATCAGAGTGCCTTCCTCTACCTTCTTGGCATAAAAAAAATCTAGACAACTTCCTTGCCAGCTGATGAGTCCTATATTTCTGGAACTGAGAAAGAGGAGGGAGAGGGGGGAGGAGGAGGGAGTGAAGGAGCAACAAAGTCAGGCAGGCTGATTGGAGCTATTTTCAGCAGGCCAGGCTTTTATAACTCCTGTTTTGTTCCCCAGCTGAACTGACCGCTGCTTGATGAATTGTGTTTATCTGTAGTTCAGCGATAAAGTTCTCTTCTAATTCCCTGCTGAATAGAAATATTTAGGGCAATGCCACAGCTGTGTTTATTCTCACACTCCACCGCGGTTATGTAAATACTGCCTATGGAACTATTTCTGATAAAGGCAGATACCAACCCCGAGGAATTACTCGCTCACTCTAGATGTTTGCCAAGATGCGCAGCTTCCATCCAGCTTGGCACGGCGCATGAATGATATCACAGCTTCTCAGAGACCGTTTGGCAAACCTCACAATAAAAAAGTAATTTTCCTCCTCTCTCACTCTCTCAAAGGCTCCCACTGAGCCAAGGAATATTTCCCAGCGTTCCTTACTCCCCCTGTTTAGAACACGGGGCTGACACAGAAAACTGGAAGCCTCCGACCACAAAATTAATAATGAAAACAAAACTTGCAACCGGGCAACAAAGGTTTCAAGTGACCTTACCTTCCAATGTGAGGCTGGAGGAAACACAGAGGAAGGTCGGGAGGATGGGGCCTGTGGGCTTATGGTAACCCCCGGGAATCAAAAGGATCATTGCAGTTGCTTCCATTGCCATAAATCGGTGATTCCTATCAGGGATAAAAAATACCTCCCTGCAGACAACGCTATGGCATGCCGTTAGCAGTGGCCACCTCTGAATAATGGAATTTAGAGGCATTTTAATTTCCACCTTTCTGCCTTTCTGTAATTTTCAATTGTCTTGCAATGTAATCAGAAAACTACGAGGAAAAACGTTTCCTGCAGAAAATGAACGGGTGCACACCTTTTGCAATAGTGTCATTGGTGAAACAACTCACTACGAAAAACATTCTCATGTGAAAAGGACAACACTAATGAAGAAATAGATTCTTTTTAAAATCCCAAAATTGGTTGTAACTGAGAGATTTTCCAAGACAGAGGTGGCAGTCATGATATTCATAGATGAGTGCTTTTCCTGCAGGGGTGTAAACGCCACCCCGCGTGGGTTCACTTTTCTCGTAGTCTTACCTCCGTCCCAAGAGGTGAATGGCTTTATGTGCCTACTTCACAGATGAGAAAAGGTGCTCAGAGGGGCTAGCTTGTCCAGCATTCCAGTCAACACGAGGCAAACGGGCCCTGGCAGCTCACTTGAGGAGAGCATCGACTGGATGCACCAGGGATGCAGGTTGGATCTCCAGTCAAGGCACGCACAAGAAGCAGCCAATGAATGCATAAATAAGTGGAACAGCAAATTTCTCTCTCACTCTCTCTCTCTCCCTCCCTCCCTCCCTCCCTCCCTCTCAAATCAGTTTTAAAAAAGGAGGCAAAGCTGAAATTGAAACCCAAGTTCATGTCACTCCAAAGCGTGTGTTTTCATCACTGTGTTCTATTTAGTAGGATGTTTGTGAAGTGGGGTGTGTTCAAGAGGAAGGAATGTCATTCATGTTGATTGCTGCTCAGCGTCTCTCAGCACCCTCCCCGTGCATTTGGAGAGTTTCCCAAATTCTGAGTTGAGCTTCCCCAAGAATGAAGCCTGAATGCGCGTTCCCAGTCTCCCTGGTTGCTAGGGCGCAGAGCCACTCGCTGAAAACGGCAATTGAGACAGAGGCAACGCGAAGAAATAGATGCGCAGGGAATCCATCTTTTCTTAACTACAGGGGCGGAAGCATCCAGCTCTTCAGGGCTGTGGTGACAGAGCTTGGCCAGTCCCAAGTTGTCGCTGGTGAAACTGAGGCAGCTGTGTGGGCTCTGGTTAAATCGTGGAAATAGTGGTATTTTTTTTCTAGAACACCCCTCACGATGCGGTTGGGTGTGGAGCTTCTTAGCCTGGGTCTCTGAACTGTTCGGAGAATAAGTGAGTACCCTCGCATCCTTAGCCAGAGCTGATCCTGCTACCTGACACTCTGGTCCCCAGCTAAGAATAGAGGTTTGGGAATCCGGTTGCCGCGAGAGGAGCTAATGAGGCCGTCTAAGGAATGCATCAAGTGTGAGCAGTTAGTGGGAAAGAAGCCAGAGAAGGTGTTCTGCTGTTTTTCTCAAAATCTCATTTCAAAAACAGGTCATGCATGAGATGGTATCCGCTAAGCTCCGAGGGAACCTGACAATATCTCTCGTGTTGGCTAGGTTTCAGTTTTTCAGTAACACATAAATTTACAAAATATGTGAAGAATTTCAGCACGTTGGCCTTTCCTAGGGGAATAATATTGTTATCAAAGTTCTAGAAGAAGAGTCAGCTAATGTCAAACTAGAGAAAACATTTTGTCTTTCCACTGCACACTTTATCTGCACCTCCCAAAACATTCTGTGGTTGGACCTTGCTCAACTGATTTTTTTTTGAAAAGCTATCTAAATATACAAGGTGCTATGCAGGTCAAATAAATGTCCATTTGTCTCTAGAATCTTGGTACCATACATTGACAAAATAAGTAATCGGCTCATAGTCCAATCTAGAGTGAACCGCTAGAGTCTGAAGACCTACTTCTGCTTCTTTTGATGGAGATTATTTGGGGCTAGGGTTGTCAGACTGGGCAGATAAAAATGTAGGATGCCCCGTTAAATCTGACTTTCAGATAAATGATGACTCATTTTTTAGTGTATGTCCTGTGTAATATCTCATGGTAGAAGTGGTATAAAGTAATGGATTAGAAAAATGCAGAGAAAATAAAACTGATAGGACCTCATGATGAATTAGCTATGAGGGGTGGGGAAGAGAAAGGTGTCAAGGATATTGTCCAGGTTCCTAGCCTGGACAACGGGATGAATGACAGTGCCAATTGCTAAGACAGAAAACTGAAAATGGTTCAGGGTTGTTGAGAAGCACTGTGAGTTTGGGTCAATCCCTCCATCTTCATGTAGGTGCCTTGTTAGGACCTCAAACTCGTAATGTAGACATATGTCAGCTACTCCTCAACAGTCTGCTGATTCTATGGCTGTGATGTCTTCACAGCCTCGGCATCTTCCCATTAACATGGGTCGGATGACCCGATCATCCTTGATGTCCGCTGTCCTCTCCTCCCAGATCCCATTCCGTCTCCAAGTGTTTTCACTATTACCGGGGGAGTAGCTCCCATTCAGAAGAGACAGCAAGACTTTAATCACCAAGTTTTCTCAGTGGAGGTGGGACAGTCACTTACCTGGGAGGGAATATCAGTGTTTATTTTGTTGGCCAACTTTGATTGGCAGTGATTGCCTGAAATGATGCCTTGAAAAGGACCCCGAGTCTCGTTCTAGGCCTAGCTAGGGCAGGTGTCATCATCATTCACTGCTGTCTGCCAAGGGCAGGGGGTGCGGACTGGCAGCGCTCATGATATCTATTTGACACTTCCAGACAGTATTTTGACATGTAGCTCTCCAGAAACTAGGCCGCCCCTACTTCTTCTGATTGCCCACCTTTAAAGAGAGCCCTGGCTTTCGGACATCTGGTCATTTCTCTTGTAAGACTTATCCTTTTTCAGTTTCTCTCTCCCATTAGACTGTGAAATCTTTGAAGGCAGGATGTATACCAAAATCATCTTAATTTCGCCCCCTTTGCCCGACACGTGCAGGGAGGAAAAACTCAGGATGTATCTGCTGGACTTAGTGAGTGGATGGCTCTGTCTACTATTTATAGCTTGTTCTGCCTTTATGGTGTGCTCTTTCCAGTCAGAGTTCCACAACCTCCTCCCTTTGCATTTTTGTTTTCCCTTTACTAGATGTTAACCCTTTCGCTCTTGAATCATGGCATTTAATTCTATGGTGCAAAGTACATCAGTTCTAAGCGATAAACGTGGTATATTAAATAAGTTAAACGTGTTTTAATATCCTATGAGAAGATTAGTTTCCATGGATACTATGCAATAGTAGTCAACTCAGAAATATTTATTTTTGGGGGCTAAAACAATTAATTTGTGATCTTGGGAGCCTTATCCCGATTAGGAGTAAAAGCTGGCAGCCTTGCCAATGTGAAAAACAGGGTAAAAAAAAAGATAATACAGAATTAAAGCAACCAGGAATATTAATCTGAAGTACCGATGTCTGAAAGGTAGGAATAGCAGCATGTGCCATCCGACTGTTACATCAGAGTCCCATGTAACATACCGAGATTTATCTGTCTGACCCATTTATAAAAGTATAAGATGCCTTCTCAGGTGTTAACTTATGAAATGTTTTTCAAGGTCCTGGTCCCTGCTAGGTGTGGCATTAGGCACACGAGGGGAAGGGAAATTCAGCACAGATATGGTTCTTGTCATCACTGAGATTATAGTCCAGCAATCTTGGACTAGCTCACGCTTTCTTAAGTATTCAGAGAGTATGAGAAATTCCTAACAAGAGAGAATAATTTGTATCTGTTTCAGCGGCAAGACTCTTCAGTTTAATGCTCAATACATTACTGAAGCAGTAATCTGTCACGTGAAGTTGGCAGTGGCTCACGCACGGGGACAGCGCTTCACCAGTGCCATGCTGTCACTCATTCACTCAGTTTTAATTCCTACTCAGGTGTTATTTTCAAGGAGGAGTGGGGGGAAAATAATGGCAAAGGAACTGTATCTCTAAGACCGCTAGGTAAAGAAAGGTGTGTCACTCAAGGGAGGTAGCACAGGAAGCCGTCAATGCCCTTCCGCAAGGATTATTGATAGTCCCCATCTAGCAGAGAAGAGGACCCGAGAGAAGGCCTGCATTGGATGGGGCAAGAAGAATTTGAAGAGGTTCTAGTACATGAAAGGACTAGGGTTAGCCAGGGAATTGTGTGCAGAACGTGGAAAAGACCACAGGCAATTTTAGTCAACATGGAAGAACTAAATACAGAGGAAAAGCTGAAACCAAAATTAGCCTAGTTAAGTGTATGAACAAATGAATGATCAAAGGATTAGCAATCTAGAAGGAATTTAGAGGTCATTGTATCCAACCACTCATTTCAAAGATGAAAAATGGACTTCTGGAGAGAAGTGAGTGAGACGAGGTCATAGAATCCAGGCTACTTAACAACCGTGTTTACCCACGTTCAGAGACTGGGGATAGAGCGGAAAATTATGGTATGTTGGAAGCCAACTTAACTTTCTTTATAACTTTCCAGAGGGCTGGTCCTGAATGTGGGGCTAGTGGCTCTTTCTGTATTTGAAACACTCACTATAGTATTTTGTAGATATCTCACGGTCAAGGTATTTATGGAAATGACAGCTTCATAATTATTTTCTCTGCGAAGCCTTTGCTCAAAGGCGTTTTCACCTCTTTTGTAGATAGTGATAATCATTTTCATTACTTGAAGGATTTAAACAAGCACAAACAAATAAATCAGCTCCCCACAAAATTGCTATTTTTAAAATATCTACATCTGAACGATCTGGACAAGTTTTAAATTGTCGTGCAATCCTGTACTGGTTGCAAAAGAGTGTGAAAATCAGAATAATGCAAATGTTCCTCCCAACTTTCAAAAGGTCACACTACAGGAAATTCAGTCTTCCTCCTTCTTATATAGTAAATGCCAAGCAGCCTAACCAGTTGGGAAGAGAGTCTATCTGTGAAGCAGCAAAGCTGAGGGTTAGATTTGTTTTGTTTTGACTTCATTAGTTCTATTTTTTTTTGTTCTTGTTGTTGTTGCTAAAGAAAAGAAAATATGGCCCTGGCTGGTAAAGAAAGGTGTGTCACTCAAGGGAGGTAGCACAGGAAGCCGTCAATGCCCTCAGTGGATTGAGTGCTGGCCTAGGAACCAAAGGGTCACCGGTTTGATTCCCAGTCTGGGGCACAGGCCTGGGTTGCTGGCCAGGTCCCCAGTGAGAGTGTGAGAGAGGCAACCACCCATTAATGTTTCTCTTCCTCTCTTTCTCCCTCCCTTCCCCTCTCTAAAAATAAATAAATGAAAGAAATAAAATATGCATTAAAATACTGGAACTGGAAAATTGTTACAAAGGAAGGAAGGCCACTCAAAGCTTTACTTCTTGACATGGATGTGGCAGGATGGGGGTAGGGGGAGGGGGAAGGCCACGGGGTGGGGGGGGTGCGGAGAATGTGTGACTCCTGTGCTTGTTGCCAGGGAGACCTGCACTCCTGGGCTGGTCAGAGGCCTGTTTCTGCCTCATAGCATCACAAACTTTTGTTCCCTCCAAATGTGCGAGTCGGTCGATTCAACCTTACATCCAACTTTGCATACTTGCGCAATCTGCACAAGGGCTGCTTACCAATTAGCCTGGACTGTTTTACCAAGACTTCAATATACCTCCTCCAAAAAAAGACACTAAAAGCAGCCAGATTTGGAGGTGGGTGGGGCGAGTACAGATAACCTAAACCACACATGAATCATTCTTTCAAAACATTTATTGAATGCCTGCTTGCTGCCAGGCAGTCTGCTCGGTGGTAGGGACAGAGTCCAACAACACGGCCATGGCCTTCAAGGAGCTTATTGTCCACAGGGCTGAAGGAGGATTCGTGGCAGGCAAAGAACCCACTCACTGCCATCCACATAGCAGAGTGGTTGGTATGCTCTGAATGGAGGCAGCTGGCCTTGGTCCAGCTACTGGCTATGAGCTGAGCAGCCTTGAACAGAGAACTGAACCTCTGCATTTCAGTTTCTTCATCTACAAACAGGAGTGCACTGAGTTATAACAAATGCAGTGTCCGGGACAGTGATGATCCTAAAGCTGACCTTGGAAGCAAGAGGATAAGTTGGCTAAACCCAAAAGGAGTAGAAGATGAGAGGAGACCGTCCCAAGGAGAGGGGTTGCCCGGACAGACGTGGTCGACTGCACTGCACATATGGAAACTGCATGTGGTTCTTAAGGGCTGAGAGGAAGTCCCGGGAAGGGGAGGCCAGGAAGTGAAGGCACAAACGGAGAGAGAGCCTGAACGGGACCGCTGACAATTCAGCTGAAGCAAGGAACAGGATTAGGCTTGTGCTATAGTGAGGTCATGCTGGGAAGTGGGATTGGAGGGGAGACAGACTGGAGCCAGGGGGACCAGCCAGGGCATCTCCACGGTGATGTGGGTACTGCAGAAATGCAAAGGAGAAAACACTTCAGATACAGATTGGACGACAGAAGAGTAAGAAGCGCCTTCTGTTATGGCCATTTGACTTCTGAACTAATACTACGGGAAATTGTGTTTTGTAAATATTGAATGCAAACAAAAAGCCATGCAAGGATACAGGAGTCTGTTAGGCACCAGAAGGGTGGGGTGCAAAGTTAAATTGAATGTAGTCCAAGCCATGCACAGCTGAGGGAAGGGGATGGCACCAAAATAATTACAATACATGGCAGAACAGGTGTGCCATTAAAGTAGCAAGAAAGGCATGCTGGAGTGTAAGGATCAGGACTTATTTACAGGAAGACAAGGGCATGTGAGATGGGGCTTACGGAAGAAGAGGGTTTTGACAGGTGGAGAATGGAGAGAGGACATTCCAGTCCACAGGACACCATGACCAGGGACAGAGAGGCACAAACTGAGCATGATCAGGAATAGCAAACAGTTCAGTTTGTCTGGAAAGCTATTTCTGTAACTGCATTTCTGTTTTAAAACAGTGTTATTTAGGTATAGGTGACATAAATAAACGGTACATAGTTTAAGCGTACAATAAGATTAGACATACGCATACCCATTGTGACTCTTCTTCCCTACTTTTCTCTTACTATAGTTTAGTTTGTATTATCTAGAACTCTAATAATGAAATAAAACAATTATATATTCCTTTTTTCTGGTTTCTTCTACACAGCATAAGTATTTTAAGATTCAATCATTCATTCCCTTGTATTGCTGAGTAGTAATCCATTGTATGCATATACCGTTTGTTTCTCTCTTCGCCTCTTGATCAATATGTGGGCTGCCTCTAGTTTTGGGTTATTATAAAAGTGTCATTATGAATATTTGTGTTTTTATGTACAGAGGGTATTATTTCTCTTGAGTAAATAGCTAGGGGTGGAATTGTGGGATCATATGGTGGATACATGTTTCACATTTAAAAAACTGCCAAACTGTGTATCAAAACGTTGGTACCATTTTTTCCCATTCCCAATCAGCACTCTATGGAGGTTTTAATTCTTCTACATCCTTGTCAAAACTTGATATGATCAGTATTTTTAGTTTTAGGCAGATTAATGTGTGTAGAGGTATCTCACTGTGGTTTTAATTTGCATGTCTGTAATGACTAACGGTGTAGAATGTTTTTTCATGTGCTCATTTCCTACCCATCTATCTTCTATGGTTACGTGTCTGTATAAATTTTTGCCCCTTTAAAAGTTATATTATTGAGTTTAGAGAGTTTTTAATATATATTCTGAATACAAGTCCTTGATCAGATAAATCTGATAAACACCAGTCTGTGGCTTCTGTTTTTATTCTCTTACATTTTCAATTTTAATAAAATCCAATTTATCTATTTTTTTCTTTGTGGATTGTACTTTTGATGCCATACCTAGAGCATCTGCCTGACACAAATTCACAGAAGTTTTGGCCTGTATTTTTTTCTAACAGCTTTATACTTTTAGCTTGTAAATTTGAGTTGATGGTACACTTGAACTAACTTTTGTATGTGGTGGAAAGTATAGATTTAAGTTCATTTTTGCATTTGGATGTCCCATTTTTACAGTAAGACATGTCAAGAAAACTATCCTTTCACCACTGAATTGCCTTTGCACTTCTCTTGAAAATCAGTTGTTTATCTCTGTGTGAGTCCATTTCTGGACTCCCCATTATGTTCCACTGATCAGTTCATCTATCTTGATATCAGAACTCCACTGTTTTGTTTTTGTTTTTATTTTATTGTTGTTCAAGTCTAGTTGTCTGCATTTTCTCCCTACCCTGGCCAACCCCACTGTTTTGACCACCGTAACTTTATAAAAAGTCATGAATGAAGCAGTGTTGGTCTTCCAATTTTGCTTTCTTTGAAGTCATTTGGCCCTTGTAGGTCCTTTGCATTTCCATGTGAGTTTTAGAGTCAGTTTGCCAATTTGCCCAGGAAAGCCTGCTAAGATTCTGTGTGGTATGACATTGCATCTACAGCTCAATCGGGAGAGAGTTTCCATTTTAGGGTCAGCATAGGGTCATTCTTTTCTGTGTATCTGTATTTGGCAAGCTTCTTAAAAATTTTTTTTTTCTTTTAGTGCTGGGAAGATATCACTTGACTATCTTCTCATGTGCATTGCTCCTAATGGGAGAGAAAAACAAAAAACAACACAAAACGGTTGCTGCCTTGGTCCGCTCAGGCTGCTGTCACAGAGTGTCAGAAACCGGATGGTTTGAAAGCAACAAAACTTGGTTGCTCACAGTTCCGGAGCCAGGGGAGTACAAGGTCAAGGCAACAGCAGATTCCATGTCCAGTGAGGACCCTCTACCTGGTTCACAAATGGCCACCTTCTTGTTGCATCCTCACATGGCAAAAGGGGCCAGGAGCTTTTTAACATCTCTTTTATAAGGACGGTAATCCCACTTCATAAGGGTTCCGCCGTCATGACCGAATCACCTCCCGAAGGTCCCACCTGCTAACACCATCACATTGGGGATTGGGTGTCAACGTAAGAATTTGGGGGCAGGCGACACTAACATTTCATCTATAGCAGCTGCCGTCTCTTTGTTCCTCTATATAACGTGTCATTTTTCTTTGGCAGCTTTTACGACTTTCTTTTTATTGCTGGAGTCGAGCCATTTGATGATAATGTGCCTGGGAGGCACTTTCTTCGAGTGTCACATATATAGGCTTTATCGAGCTTCTGTGGAGCTATGGGTTAATAGATTTTTTTAAAAAAATCAAACTTAGACAATTCTTAGCCGTTATTTCTTCCAACAGTTTTCGCCCTCTGCCCACTTTGAGGACCCAGCTGTAGGTATATTAGGTTGCCTGAACTTGGACCATAGCTCACTGATTCTCTGGTCGTTTCTTTAAAAGATTATCCTTTCTGTCTGTATTTCATTGTGGGTAGTTTCTCTGTCTAGGTCTCACTTCCTGTCAACCCCGTCCAGTGTGGTTTTCATTCCACACATCGTAGTTTCCATCTCTATGAGCATGATTTACATCTTTTTGTATCTCTCTTGTGTTCAGCTTTTTGAACATATGGAATACAGCTGAAGTAACTATTTTAATGTCCTTGTTGGCTAAGGCTAACATCGTGTCAGTTCTGGATCCGTTTCAATCGATGGGTTTGCTTCTTCATAATGAATCCTATTTTTCCTAGTTCTTTGCATGCCTGGCAATTTTTTGGTAGATTCCAGATATTGTGAATTTTACCTTGTTGAGTGCTGGATAGTTTTATATAGTCCAGAGATTTCTCCCCACTGGTCCCCAGGACACAGTTTAATTACTTGAAAAGCCTTTGATCTTTCCAGGGGTTGCTTTTCAGATTTGCTAGGCAGGACAGGGTGGCGTTGCGTCTAGGGTGAATTCTGTCCCTCTGCTGAGGACACGCCCTCAGTGTACTCTACCCAATGTCCTGTGAATCCTGACATTTTTAGGTCCTGCGGGCAGAACAGGCATTATTCCTGGGCGTATGTGAGTGCTGAGCAATGCTATCTCCCACCGTTGGGGTCATCTCTTCCTGGCCTGCCTTAGTTTCCTCGCACACAGGAGCTCATCAGTACTCGGCTTCACAGCCGCAGCATTCTCCCCTGCACTCTCTGCCTCACGGCTGCTGGCTGTTTGGTCTTTCTGGACTCTCAGCTCTGTCCTCCCCGCTCAGGGAGCCTTTCCGTCTCCACCGGGTCTCCCTCTTCCCGTGCCAAGGCTTCAACATTCTCTCAAGGCACCTCAGGGGCTGACTTGTTGGTTTCCCACCTCTCAGGAATCACTGCCTAATGACCCAGGTCCTGAGCACATATTTTGCCTGTTGTTTGGTTGTTTCAGGTGGGAGGGTAAACCTAGTTCCTGTTACTCCACCTTGGTCAGAATGGAAGTCTTGTACCTTGCGTTTTAAGATGTTTGTCTTTAAGATATAGTCTTTTCAGCCTGGTAGACTCTATTATGAAGGCATTACGACCTTTGCTATCATCAATGTATTAAGTGACAGATTAGATTTCACTTGCTTCGGGTCAGTTCTAAGGCATTTATTGGGCAGCTACTACGTTATATGCCCAGAACCGTGTACAAAAATGAACCAGTTGTCAAAGATGTCTGGCTTCCTGGCATCTCTGCACCGACACAGCAAACAGCTTCGGAAGGAACCAATGACAGGGCTTGAATATCATCCATGCTTTAACATTCCCTCCTTCTTTCAGGTCCCTGCCAACACCACCACTAATTTTGCACCAAGGACAGCTGGAGGAAATAAGCCTCTCAAGTCACATGATTTCACTCACTGTAAACAGCCCTTAGGCCTAGACTCAGGGGCAGAAGTTGAAACTCTAGAGCAGGGGTCCCCAAGCTCCCTCCTCCCGGTCTGGTCCATGGACACGGCTCTCATTACCACCTGAGCTCCACTTTCTGTCTCCTCCCCGCAACCCTGGTCCATGGAAACATTGTCTTCCACAGAACCAGTCCCTGGTGCCACAAAGGTCGGGGACCGCTGCTCTAGAGGGAAATAGTTAATGCTGATGAGCGGATGACTTCTCTGTTTCATGCTCTTACTTTACCCCCATAACCATAATAGAAAGTTGGCTCTACTTCAGCTAGGAGGAAATGAAGCCTCAAACGGCTCCAGCCTGGACCCTGAGGGGATGAAGCAGACACAAGGCTGATGACACCAGGGGGCAACGTTATGTCCATATAACCATCTCCAGAGCACTTTAAAGTTTGAGACGAGCATTTCATAAACATTATTGGAAGCAGTACTGACTGTACATGAGTGGGAGCAGCTGACATTTTACCTGGACCTGAGCCAGGGTCGGTGCTATTCTCAATGAGAAAGCAGTTATTCTATCTGCACTGAAGGAACTTTTTCTGATCATTTGTTAAAGCTTTTCTTTCCAAGGGACTGAGTGAATATTAATTTCACCACCACCATTCCCTCCTTAATAAATTCCTCACACATGTGGATTCACAAGGAAATGAATTTCATCTCTAGAAAACAACCGAAAAAGGACTTTCAGCTAATGCATGAGAGATTAGTTTGTTGAAAGCTTAGTGATCTAGTCAAAATGAAAATGCCTCTCAAGCTGTAATGGGATGAATCATATTGAAATGTAGATCCTGGTTCAGCAAACCTGGAGGGGGCCCTGAAGTCCAGGGTGTTCAGAATCCCCCAGGTAATAAGGCTGCCGCTGGTGTCCCTGGCACACCTATTTGAGTAGCAAGGAGCTGGAAGACATCAAGTCTTCCTTTCATTCATGTCTCATTTTGCTACTAAGTCCCTGGTGTAACCTGAGAACCTCCTCAGTTGGGCTTCAGTTCACTCCCAGTATAAACTGTTCTCTAAGGTTCCTTCCAGCTCTTAAAAATGTATCACGTTCTGGAAAGCATAGGTCTAACTTCCTTGTACTCATGAATGCACCCATTCTGTTGGCAGTGTGTATGGACCACCTACTATTACGGGTCAGACACTGAATAAGGCACTGGCTGACTAAGTGTGCACTAGATCCAGCCCCTGCACTAAGAAATCAATTTGGAGGGAAAATCAGGCAGTGACAACGTGATGCCACCCATGCTGCAAAGCCACTTAACAGTGGTTGTTAGGAGCCCACAGAGGTCTGACTCTCTGTGTTTTGGATGACAGGAAGGAGGCGTGTGCCTCCCTGGGCCAATGCTGGGACCGTTGACCCTCGAATCCATTCTTATACTTTCCCTGACTTTGCTCAATACGATGGGGGTGCCATTACTTGAGACTTCTGTGTCATGTGGCTTCCGTCCATAGGAGCCACTGGGGGATACTGGAGGGCAGGAGGAAGGGAAATCCCCTGGTGGCTTCTCAGCTCTCCCTTCACCATTGTGACTAACTCCCTGTGTTCAAATCCCTCCGTTTACAATGCCAGAGCAGTCTGTTTTCCTGGTTGGACTCTGATGGAAATGCTTGTGCAGGCCGGTTTACATTTCCTGTGATTGTAAGCCTTCCTCTCGGCTCGGGCTGTGGAGGGCAGTGCAGGGACAGCTGGACGATCGATCTGGAGCAGTGTGGACTCTGTCAGATTCCGGGAAGTGACAGTACTGGGGGCCCTCTAGCTCCAGTAGGACTATAGCTCCGGGGCTTCCTGGGAAGGGAGAGGGGCTGACCTTCCCAAGGCCAACCCCAAGGCCACCCCTCCCCCCACCAGCTCCTCTGCTTTTGAGTTTACAGCCCTTGAGGACTAGCAATTCTAAGCTGAAGGACTGTAAGAGCAGAAAGAGCACTGGGCACTGCAAGCAAGGAAGGTACTTGGAGCTCATCACAATATTAAACTTTGCAGCTTTTACAAATAGGCCGACAGAGGTCACAGTTCTTGTTCCCTTGGAAAAAAATGAATATGCTGCAATGTGGTCAGAGTTAAAGGATATGTTTTTTCTCATAAATGGTGCCTCATGGTTTTTGAAACCTAATCTACTGACTGAGGCAATCACTGTAAAGAAGGATTTCCCCATCTGGGAACCAGGAGTATCTTGGGAAATTTCCAAGGCACCACAAGGATCATCGTTAAAGGAATTCTAAACATCTGTTTGGTTCTGCCATGGTCATGTGCAGAGTGTGGGAATGCTGAATGAGAGAGCTAGGAAGCTCTTCTCCATCTCTGGGGGCTTCCTGGTGTTCTCTTTCCCTCATCCACTCCTCAGTCCATTCGCCTACACGGATATTCATCCACAGGGTATTTATTCAGCGCCTACCTTGAGCGAGTCACTGGGCTGGGCGATGGGGATGAGAATGACAAACAAAAGCAAACAAGGTCACTGTACTCACGGAGCTAGAGATCAGATGTTAGACAAAAAAAAGGTACAAACAAGTGGAAAATCACCACATGATAAAAGCTACAAAGGGCTGGCCTATGGGGACTCAAGTTGGGGAAGCTTTGTGTTTTCTGCGGGTCTGAGTGAAGGGGTGATGAGGTATAGGCATCTTCAATGAGATATTTTTTTTTTCTTACAGTCTTATAGTTCATAGCATATGTGATACTTGAACATACATATTTTTATTTCCACACTGATGCTGCAAGGAGATGAAAAAAAAAAGAAGCTTGAGAATCACTGTAATGGAAGTTAATTCAAATGAAAATATAAGAACAGGTAAAGGGGTAAAGGGTAAATAAGAGAGTAAATGTTTTCAAGTCTTTGTTCTTCATTTATCAGAAATTGGTGGTCTTGTCTTCTAATGCTAGTGATCATAATCTAGAAAGGCAGAGGAAAATGCCACCAAAGTACACACAAATTCTAGCAGTTTAGCTGTGGCAGAATTTGGTTACATTACAGTTACATCTAGTCTTGCTGAGGCAAACAGAGGCAAAGCTGCCTTTGGAACAAAGGTGTTCTCTAGTCCCAGAGAAAAGGAGCCTCAGCTACAAATAATGGTCTTCAAAAGCAACCAAAAGTTATAATTGCAGTAACAAAGGATGCTTTTCACATGTTCTGAGTGTGCAAAGGCCCAATGTTCCTTCTTCCGGTATCTTTAGGCCTTACTTATTTACTTTAATGGCTTTGACTAAAAAAGAAACAATATGGTTGATTTCAGGCTTTATATTAAAAACTATACAAAGTGGGAAAAAGAGAGGAAACGTTTCATTTACTAAATACTCCTAGCTTCATGAGAATTACTGGTGTCATCCAGTATCATATTAATCTGCTTGACTGAATGGTTAATATATTTCCATAATGATCATATTAATCATGATAAGGTCAATTTGTGCTTTGGTATCAAATTATCTTGAAATCTCACTCATCTAACATAACCAAACTTTACAAAAATAAAGTGGACATTTGCTGTATGTCCAAAAACGATCTGAGGTAGGTGGGGTGTGGAATCTGTTCCATTAGGTCGGTCACTCAGGGAGCCAGGGTTAAGGAAGCTCCACCAGTTTGTACTTGCACCTGTGTCCATCACCGACTCAGCCCAGAAGTGCCCACATCATTCTTGCTTGTATTACAATAGCCAGAATTAGTCACAAGGCTCAACATTACTAAGGAAGGCCTTGCATTCAAGGGAACAAGTGGACTGTTTTGGGAGCACTACCATTTCTGTCACTATAATGCATTTCCAGAACTCTACAAAACTGATCCAGTATGGGAGGTACTATTGTTGCCACAATGGTCCAAAGCACACCAAAGCAGTTTCCTTTACGTTCTTGAGTCTGTACAGGTGAAGGGAGGGTAACAAGCATTTTTTGAGCTCCGACTATGTAGCCAACACTTTGTATGACAGTTTACGGTGAATTGACTTACTCAGTCTCACTGCATTCTTTTTATGATGTTAATGCTTAAAGAACAATCCATCTTTCCAGATTCCCTTGCAGCTATGTTTCTGGAGTCATATTAGGTTTGGGTATACACATGTGGTCTCCATGAGTTTTGGGAGGTGGAGGTGGAAAGGAGGACACACTCCTAATATTTTGACTGCTACTGCTGGCAAGCAAGGCTGTCAGTGTCACAAAAAAAAAAAAAAAAGGCAATGGCACCTGGCTTGAAGCATCAGTGTCTAATCACCAGCTTTCCAAGTGTCAAGAAGCAGTTGCAAGGTGCCAGCACTCTCATCACAGTCTCTTGGTTTCGCGTTTCACTGCTCTGGCACTGTATACTTTCAAGAGTTCCAATAGCAACCTCCTGCTTCCCCACTTTCTGGTTATATCAGTTTTATAGAGTTCTGAGGATCTTTAATGGAGAACCAATCTATAGTCTTCCCATTTTTTTGTAAGCAACTAATTCCTTATATAGGCATATCTCATTTTATTGCATTTGGTTTTATTTTACTCCATAAATATTGCATTTTTTAATGAATTGAAGGCAAGACCCTCCACCAGAAAAAAGATTATGAATTGCATTACTGCAATACATACTTTATTGAGGTGGTCTGGAACTGAGCCCATAATATCTCCGAGGAATGCCTGAATTGAATCCTTCTCTGCTTAAATTACTTAGACTGGTTTCTATTTCTTTTACTGTAATACGACTAATATCATTTGCTAAATACTATTATATACATATATTCTTCTAACTACTTTCTCTCTGAGGACTCTTAATTGTTGAAATGAGTGAATTTGTCCTTTTATGGAGTCTAGGTTTGATATAAAATAACTACAAGCATACATTTGTTTCAGGTCTCTTCTTTTAGCTTTAAATTCCATGTAAACAAGCTCTTTAATAAGTTCTGTTCTCTCAAAATTCACAGCAAACTTCATGTATACACACCTCATTTCAAGAGGCATTTAATCTCTGTAACAACTCTGCAAAGTAGGTCATATTATGCTCATTTTATAGATGGTTTGACTGGGGCTTAGAAAGGTAAAATAAGTTGTTCAAGACCACAAAGGACTAGGATTAAACCTAGGTTCTTCTGTTTTCAAAGCCACAAACTCTTTTCACCACCACATGCAGACTTCTAAAAGGACAAGCACTCATTAATTCTCAGTTGCTCTGAACATTAGTTTGTAAAGAAGATTTGGTTAGTCCCTTTAGCTCAATGCTGACATGTACTCGTTAGGTCTTCTCCTCTGCACAGATATCGAAAGCTATAAACATCTGCCTCAAGTGGTGTACTTCTCACCTTATGAAGGATTCAGAAAGAAAAGATGAATGGAACACAACTGAAGTTCTACAAACTAAAAAAAAAAAGACTAAAACACAAGGTCTATGCTACTGGTTGCACTGAAATAGCACAATTATAACTTTGTACACAGACACAGTACATTTGTGAAACCTGGAAACGGTGCACACTGACATCAGTGGAATCCTGGGATTACTACTCTATCAGCAGAAATATTTTGGTTAGCACCCCTACTCTGGCTCAGCATTTAGTTTTATCTGTCACTCTCCTTCTCTACATATGTGACAGCAAGCTGGAGAATTCTGTCCTCAAGTCTGACTGGGACATTTCTATAAAATGATATGTGGCCTTGGTAGGAGTCTACACCTTCTTAAGGACTCAAGTCTGATCCCTGTCTTTCCTGGAGAAATTAATCCAGAGACACTATTGCAAGTTGACCCAGGTCTGCAGATTGTCAGCTGCTACCAATACAGTGTCAGAAAAGCCATGCTGCAGCTTGTCTTTAATCTACCCAAACAGCGGTTTTATATTTTTCAACACAAAATTTTACCCAAGGCTTTCCCAGCAGTTAATAAAATTATCTAAAAAAAAAATTTTAACACATCTTCGTAACACTGAAAGAATCCTTTGATAATCTCCTTACAGACAGACGTTACTGACAGATGAATGGATGAGAGGAAAGGGATTGCATTTGCTAAGTGCCTACTATGTCCCAGGTATTAGGTGCATATCAACTTATTTAATTCTTAAAACAGTAGATATGTAGAGATACTATCACTCTCATTTTATATCTTAAAAACATCAGGTCAAATATAGAGAGACAGAAGGAGACTAAATTTTGGGTGATGAGCATGCAATGCAATATAAAGATGATGTATTATAATGTAAACTTGAACATATAATCGTATTAACCAATGGCAACCCAATAAATTTAAGTTTTTAAAGACTTTATTTATTTATTTTTAGAGAGAGGGGAAGGGAGGAAGAGAGGCAGAGAAACATCAATGTGTGTTTGCCTCTCACACACCTCCTACTGGGGACCTGGCCCACAACCCAGGCATAGGCACTGACCGGGAATTGAACCAGTGACCCTTTGGTTTGCAGGCCGGCACTCAGTCCACTGAGCCACATCAGCCAGGGCAATTTAATAATTTTTTCTTTTTAATTTGAAGAAGTTAGGCCAATTAACTAAAGTCGCCCAGATATAAGTAGAAAAGCTAGTAATAAAACCCAGGTTCACCTGGCCTGAAAGTCAATCATCTATTCACGGCTGCACAATGCAGCTATTAAAATGATTGCCAGAGAGCTTGAGAAAATAGCTCCAAGAATTCTAACTTCTGGATCTAGTTTCGTTTCCAGGTAACACGAGAAAACATTTTCCAATTGCCTGAATATTTAATAATACAAGAAATGAAAACAAATTGCAGCCCTTGGCCTTCACTGCGCGTTTCATAACAGGAGGAGGAGAGGGTTTTGTTCTAGAGGGAAAGCAGCAGCGCGTTCCCGGTGAAAGTGCGTCCACAAAGGGCAAGTGGTTTGGCATTTCAGATGAGAGCAAATGAACATGAAGAAGATTGTGCAGCCTAGAGTTTTAATTCCCATGGTCAAGGGTTACTGCTCAAAGGTACCCCTTCCTCTGTCTATCTGTGGCCTTTTTATGGTTATGTCCCTGCCAAAGCCAGGTTGGTATGGTGATAGCAACACTGTTGCCTACGCCTCCTCCAGGCCCCAGCTCTGTCCTAAGGGAAGAAGACACCCCTCTAGACCTCTGCACTGTCAGAGGCAAGGGCAAAAGTCCATCATCAAGTCCACTTCTTAGCTAAGCTGCCTGTCCACTCCCTGCTGCCCTGCTCTTGAAGGGAATAAACTGTCTTTCTCTTTGAGCCTTTCGGTGTCACCTCTACATCCAGCTGGCATCACGGTGACTAAGAATTCTTGATCCAAACCCTAGACATGGCACAACATCTTTTATTCAGCAGAAACCTGTACACATTGATTTGGGACTATCCGAGGTGTTTTTCTCCGACAAGGTCAGGACATGAAGTGTTTGGGTTAACCACATTTTTCTTATAACTAGTGATCACTTGTCATAAATATGTCAGATGTATTTTCAAAGAGGCAGAATATAATTATAGTTTTTTTTTCTATTTCTGCCTCCAGAGTTGTTCTCTGCCCTTCTCTGCCTTGGTCTGTGCTCCGAGATGTCAAACTCTATGTACTAATCAGAATCACTCAGGCTCGCTGGTCTCTGGCTTCCAGTCGCATGCAGCCAATCAGAAGCCTGGGCAGGAGGTGCTAGGGCCAGACCACGGTTGGTCTCCCAGGGCTCTAGTCCTCACCAGGCTGCGGTAACTTGCTCCTTTCCTTCCTCAGCCCCTGGGTGGGAACAGCTTCCCGCCTCTCCTAAGCCCTGGGTGCATCTCCATGGATTGTTGGTTCATTTAACACAGCTGCTCTTCTGGAAATAGTGCCTTCCTGCAACACTCCCCAGTTCACCGTTCAAGAATGCGTCCTGGCAGGGCCCTGACGGACATCACTGTATTTAGTGAGTGACTTCTGTGTGCTGTTCTAAGAACTGTGGCAAATACAAAAGAAAAACGAGCCATGCTGCTGTCCCCACCAAGCTTGATAATTCAGCTACGGACATAAAACTCTCAAAGGCAAGTCATGCTGTGACTCCTGATCTACACAGTATCGCCAAGGGTCTAAACTTGTCCTATGCCTCTCCCTACACCTGACCCTCGGACTCACCCACTCAGGGTGGTGTAATCATTAGGGAATAGGGCTAGGTATATGGCTGACCACGGCTCTACGTCCATGGACTCCATTTTCTTTATCCCTCCCAGCCCGTTTTATCCGGAACTTCTGCAGAGTCTGTTTCTTAAAACCCCTCACATTCTTCCAAGTTCTCTTTAGTGTTACTGTCGTAGTCCAGTGGAAGCCAGGATTGTTTCTCATCTCAGTTTTTACAATAAGCCTCCTACTGTCCCCCCTCACCCCACAGTCTGCCCCCGTCCAGTCTGCACTTTGCTGTGCAGCCGCCGCTTCAGACCCCTCCAGGGATAAAGCCACAGCGCTGATCATCACAGCCTCTCCTGACTCTGCACGCTTTTTTCTTACGTGTATAGATTGCTCCAAGGACACTGAACTTCTTCTGGTTCCTAAGAACTATGTTTTCTTCTTGCCTTGGTGCCCAAACTCGTACTATTTCCTTTGCCCTTCTTGTGTTCCTGTACTAAAGCTGGACCTGCCTAACTTGCATTTTATTATTCAAGTCTCAGCATAGACATCACTTCCTCGGATGTCTGCCCCCTCCCTCCAAAAACAGAACTTTGGATTAGGCAGCTTCCCTGCGAGGGAGCTCGCCTACCACCCTTCCCTCCCCTCTGCCTTCCTGCAGTCCTGTTTCGTAACTGCCTGCTGGTTTGTACATATTTCTTCCAGACGGTGAGCCACGTCAGGGTGAGAACCCTGTCACTGCCAGAGCCTCAGCCCCTCGCAAAAAACCTGAGTGGTCAAAACGATTTAAAACTTGAAATTTAAGAAGGGGAAAGAAATCTCAACTGGGTTTAATGGACCAGCAAGGTCGAAATTCTTATTCTAGTATTAGTTGGGAACGAGGGGAGTATCTGCCAACAGACAGAGGCCCTGTATGTCCCACTAGCTATGTGCAACTGTCTGTGTTCCAAACCCACCCTCCAGGAAGGAAAAAAAAATTCCACGCACGTGTGGAAGGAAGGGCAGGGGCCCCCTGTGAAGCCCCCGCTCTCCCTTCTCTCCATCCTGTGCCAGGTGATACCTGCTTGAATAGGAGATGCCCGCATGATAGCATTGGGGTTATTTTCAGCAGCTTCATTATCTCAGCTGGAAAATCCTGGTACAGTTTTTTGCAAACCAAATGGAGTTCAATTAATGTATCAAGAGCAAAGGATCGAGACCTAAACACTGGGAGTTACATTAGCAAAAATCCCTCAACGCCCTGATGGTTGAGTTCAACCTCTTGAAGTATGCTTAGCAGAGGGGAAACCTAGCTTTTCCTGGAATGATCCTTAGAGGCATGGGCAAGAGCAGAAATGAACTGATTTTATTGTGTATTGAAATCACGGGGCCGTTCTTGGCAAGCCCTCTCCTCCACTTTTTCCCAAGGCTGACCAAAGATAGTTAAATTCCTGTATTTTAAACTTGCTTTCTATTGCCAGGGAAACCTTACTAATTAATCTCCCACTGATTAAAAATGTATGATAATTAGGACAGATCCTGATGTTTATCTTTGGAGAAAACATTTCTTAAAAGTAACAAGGCTTTGAAAGTTTCTTAAGCTCATTAAAATGAACCTTTTGTGCTCTCTGTTGTATACAAAGATGCAAATTACGCAAGGCTCCTTATGGGGAAAAACAGTATCGGCTTGGCCATTCACGTTCACTTCCTCTCCCTTAAAAGCCCAGTAAAAAATCGGTAACATAGGTATAAACTCACAAGAGAATAAGAGGGGCAAGGACGAACAGCAATGGAGTCAGGAGGAGCCAGGTAACAGAGTGCAGAGTGGAGGGAGAGCCAGGGAAGTTACAACCTGGAGGTTTGCAGAGATGGGAGGCCCTTGGCTCTGCACAGCCTGCAGGGGCTTGGAACCTGCAGACAGAGACCGAGGGGTGACTCAGGGCTGAAAACGAAGGTCTCACGTGAGGTCTGCAAACTGAGTGGTAGGACTCTCGGAAAGCTAGCAGATGAGTGTTCTCCCACCCTCTCACATCTTCCCACTCTCAAGGAGGGAGACCCGGTGCTTCTGCTTTAGGGAACTGAGTGAACAGAGAGTAAACTTCCAAACATCAACATCTGCGGTTGGACAGGATCTCCTAGTAAGCCTCACTCGCCAAGCTGTGACTGCACAAGAATTCTCACCAACTCGTTAGCCTCCCATCCGGTACACAGGCTTCTTAGTCTCTCCGCGTAAAAAATGGGCAGTTAGCAGAAGATCGCTGAGACCTCCAGCAAGGAAGATGAAGACCCAAACAGACAGACAGACAGACAGAAATATATTGACTGGAGAAACAAAGAGCGCAAACAAAGAAAGCTTTAAAAAACTAATTAATAGTCTCCAGCGATTAAGAGAAAATAGGGTACCCAGAAAACAAGAACACAATTCTGCTAAAAAGAAAAAGGAAACAAAAAGAGCTAAATATAATTGGCAAAATTTAAACAGAATATATTCATAGGAAAGGTCAAAAAAAGTTTAAAAAGGGGATGAAAGTAATAGAGAAAGAAACAGACTTAGAAAATGAATCCCGGAGGCCTGCCAACACCCTTCCAACCAGGGCTGCAGAGAGAGAGAGAGAGGGAGGGGGAGGGAGGGAGGGAAAAGAAAACGGGGGAGGGCATTATCAAATAATTAGGAGAAAATTTTCCAGACTTCAGACAGGAGTCACTGAATTGGTTTACAGATGGGCCGCACAATAAATGAGAAAAAGCCATTGCTTTTTAAATATAAATCTTTTATATGTATTTGATTTTTAAACTACCTACCTTCATTTTTTAATAACATCTAAACTTTTATTTAAAAATGACTTTAAAAGGGAGTATGTTATCTATTTTCTTAGGTCTGTTATGAGTACTACAAGACATACCTCCTCACTTTGTCTCACTAAGTACACTTAAAAATAGTACAGCTCTTTAGGATTTTATTTTTTGCTTCAGTTTTCTGACTGTTTCAGCCCTGAACTCCCCCTCCCCAAACATCTTTAAACAAATTGTTGAAATGTTACTATATATTTTACTTCCTCTATTTCTCAAATGGAGAACGTAAGCACCATCGAACCAAACATGGAAGCCATCACTCTTTTTACGAATACCCCTTTTATAGTAACAAAACATTACACTAGGGTTGCCTGAGTAAGAAGCAAGGGTAGGTAGGTAGATAGAGACAGACAGACAGACGACAGATGCAGATGAATAACCATAACCAAAGTGGTGCTCCTGGTGTTGGTAGGGAGGAGTCCACACTTTCAAATGAAAGTGCTAGATTGTCTGAAATACAATACTCATGGTTTTTTGTTGCTTGTTTGTTTTTAGGTTTAAACATGGTGGTAAAACATCAAGTTAATTTTTAGACTATAGTTGATGAAATAGAACCATTGGCCTTGGTTCACAGTGCACATAGTCAATGACACGCAGTTCCACAGCCACGTGATGAGGCTTCCAGTGCCAGCAAAACGGGGTTCTGGGCAAATTCAGAAACCTTTCCTCTGTGAACACCTGGATGCGCTAGATAAGATATAATAAGAAAAGTTTGCTTGCTTTGTTTTAATGTACTACTTACTGAACTTGTAGGACAGAAAGGGGACTTGCCAGGTGTTCAGAAAGGGCGCAAAGGCAATGAAAACCAGCGTAGCGAGCATTCAAGCTGATCACAAGGCATCTTGGGAAAGTGGGCTGGGGCTGGGGTCATGGCTGGTTGTGGGTTGAGTAATGGTGGGTGGGCTGAGGACTTGAAGTTTGACACAGAGATGAAGTTTGACACAGAGTCAAGGCTTTGCAATCCCCCCAGTTGGGAAAACTGGAGCTGAGGTTCCTGCAGACTGCCAGAAATGTCAAAGATGACGTCTTACAAAACAGTCCCTGACGGACAGCTTGCGGACATGACTTGGACACTTCTCTCTGCTGGGAAATAAAACACGTTCCCCTCCCCCTGCACTCAGATATCAGGATATTTTTTATTGAAAGCTGCATTTCTGCCATGATTATGTTGCCAGGAATTGGAGGATGTCTTCACTCCAATTCCTCTAATCATCTAATTATCACAATGATTACATGTGGTCAATATTATTAAGTACATGTTATAGATGAGGAATCAGAGAGATTCGATAATTTATCTAAAGTTAAAGGCAGCAAGTGACAGAATTGGAATTCAAAGCCATATTTTCTAGAGTTTTACTCGGTGATAACAGCACGCAGTTAATTCGGGCCTCTGTTTTAGATATTTAAACTGCGTTCAATTCCTACAGCACCCTTATACATTGATTTTACATTTGTCCTTTGTTCCCAAAACATAAATGTCAATCACGATAGGCTGGCAGTTGTTTTAGTCACGAGGTCACCAAGATGTGTGCAGCCAAGAATGAAGACAGCAGAGCCAGGCAAGTACATAATATCGTGAGCCCGTAAACAGAAGCACTTCTCGCAAGGGCTTACTGCGCAGAGATGATGGATGTAAGCACCTCATGAATCTTTGTTCTGGATGCACTAAGGGAAGGAATTTTCCAAAAGTGGTCCAAGTTTAAAGAGCATAGTTGAGAACTCTACAAATAGAAGGGGAGGCAATAATGTGCCTCCAACCACTGGGAAAAGGTGGAAATAAGGCAAAACTGGTAAAACGATTACTCTTTTGCTGGTGGTCATCAAAAAGACTCTCTGTCTATAAATGCGTAACTAATATATTTGAGATCATCTAAAATTCTAGACAAGGTGACATGGGAGGAACTTCAGGGAGCCAGGACTGGAAAACACGTTAATTTGGTAAGTGAAAACTAAGTCCACTGTTTGGATCCCCATCAGGAATAAGACTGTGAACT